>QJPP01004833.1:0-107564 GCA_003996215.1 Jaltomata sinuosa
TGAATGTCATTGTGTGAATATGATTAGAATGGTATGCTTAAGCGACGCGGCTGTTTTGTAGTTGGCAGCGATATAGTTTCTTGGTGCTAAGAGTGTGTGAGATTATTGTCATAAATTCTTACTCTGTGCATGCATCTAGAACTTGCCCGGTCTATTTTGTTAAGTTCGAAGTTTGGTTGCTTAGGAAAGGATCACAAGCCCTTTTTGTGTGCAGTCCACTTAACCTAAAAGACCGTCCAAATATAAATAATCCCTTGATCCCTGTTTGAGCCATAATTGACCTTATTCTTTCAATAACCTGTCACCATTCCCGTTTAACTTTGTCCACTATTTTGGCTCCTGGCTCCTGTCTTGGGACATCGTGCACCTCAACGTGCAAACAACCTAAGTTGAGGGTGGCTACTATAGAGGTAAACCCTGTTTTGGCCCTGGTCCTACCAATGGACATTGTGCACCTTGACGTAGGCAATCAACCTAAGTTGAGGGTGGCTACTACAGTAGTAAAGGAGAAGAAAAAGAGGATGGAGATGATTGTTTTTGAATAGAATGAAAATCCGGGTGTGTGCCTAAGAAAAGAAAAGAAAACTAAAGAAAGATGAAAAAGATTGAAAAAGGAATAAAAAGAATTGTCAAAATATAGAGGCCGCACCTGTAGCTAGAAAGAAGGAAATAAAAAGGCGAATAAGGATGGACAAAGTGAAGTTATGTGGTGATAAGATATAAATGGTTCCAAGGAGGGCTTAGTCACTAACCCCTAAATGTATCCTACCTGCACCTGAAGCCTCATTACAAGCCCAAACAAGTCCTGTAGTGATCCTGAGCGGCTTTCTGAAGAACTGAAATAGAATAGTAAGGGCAAGCCTATGGTATCGCATGTGCATTATTTGAAATCGTTTGTGAGTGTGAGCGCTTACCTAGTCCCAAATATTGTGTGTGGGATCTTTTCTTTGTGGTGAGGGCTCACAAAGATCCTTCTTCCTGTATTGTTCTAATTGACTTGTTAGGATAGCTGCGCGTGTGTATGTAGAATGTTCTATCATATCGGGATGACATGTTTGGATCCTTGCAAGTTAGTGTTTCATACATTTGTGGGCTACGAGGGAGCTTGATTTAAAATGGAATAAGATGTTGAATGACCATGAGTTGCTAGAGACACGAGTTTGTGTTCTTAGTCAAGTCGTCGTATTGTTTTATGTTATGTTGCTTGAGGACAAGCGAACGTTTTAAGTTGAGGGTGTTGATGTGACGCCAATTTACGTCACTTTCGACTCCTTTTTACTAAGATCAATCGTACGTTTTCAAGCAACCGTTGTTGTTTTTGATGTTTTTATGTTGTATTTGTAGGAAATGGAAGCAAACACGAAAACGGAAGAAAATACGAGAAAAACGAAGTTCTGCCTAAGGGTGACGGTTTGAGTGACGGTCCGTCACATGTGTGACGGTCCGTCACATAGACCGTCGCGTGGAGGCAGCAAAGGAGGCGACACCACTGCCTAGCAGTGACGGTCCAAGCGACGGTCCGTCACTGCCTTGACGGTCCGTCAGCCTGACCGTCAAGCTTAGGCAGTGGCGTGAGGCGGCGACCCGCGTTTTGGGGATTCCTAGCCCGTTTTGGATTTGGTTTCTTTGACTCCTATAAATACCCTATGATAGGTTTATGTAATTAGATTACACCCAATAGTTTTAGAATAGTTTTTAGTCATTTTTTGAGAGCAACAACACGTTTTCGGATTCTTGAATTCGTGTTCGTGAGTTCTTGGTTTTTCTTGTTCTTGGATTATTGAAGATTGGTTTTCATTATATTGTAAGAACTTCTTCTCCTTATTATGAATTCAATTCTCTTCTCTTTTCTTTATAGCATGATTACTAAAACTCCCGCAACTAGGGTTGTGGGAGCCATGGCAAACGTAGCAATATAGATTCCGGGTAGCGTTGGGTTCGATTTATGTATTGTCACGTTGTTAATCATACATTATGTCACGTTTTCTAGTGGGTTGCAAACATTAGAACATGCCTCGGTTTAATTTGCTTGAGAAAGAGATTAAAACCGGGAAACTTGATTAACAACAAGGATTCGAGACTACCAACTCTCGTCTTAAAGATTAATGCCGTAACTGGATTAATCTACTTGATGTTAGGGTTGAGAGCTAAAAAGCACATCTTTTTGAGATCGAGAGAAGATAAAAGGAAATTTGTTTATTTGGTCGAGAGACGTTTAGACGATACAATTGACGCAATCACATCGTGACATTCATATAGAAAGAACCCGGTTAAGCCTAGAATCGACATTGTTACAACGCCATGGTAACCACGTCCCTAGTTCGCATTCTCTCCTACTGATTATTTCTCCTACGTTTATTATTGTTTTGTTTACAATTTGAGTACAAAACCCCCCCTTTTAGTTACTGGAAACGATTGACAACTAGTCACATACTTCACTAAAGTCTTAATCATCACCATATTCTCTGTGGGATTCGACCCCAACCTTGTTGGGTTATATATTTGACAACGATCGCATATGCTTCTTAAATTGAGGTGTAGTTTGAGCGTTATCACTACGCGCTTAGGCAAAACTTTAAGTCGTAAATACTTTTGTAAACAAATTAATTTAACTTAGATACTTAAGTTAATTAATTCATATTCTTACGTTACGCAAACATTAGGACGTCTTTTCTTTCTTTTTCCTTCTAATTAGTTTTACTTGAACTTTTCAAATAATCCTTTTTTACATATTCTTTTGTTAAAAACACTTTTAAAATTCATATTCTTTTCTCATTCTTAAACTCATCTTCTCTTTCAAAAACGAAATAATATGTAACGAAAATGCAAGTCAATCAATATAAATCATTGTACAATCTTTTCGATACATTTTTTACATTATACACATATTTTACATTCCTTACTCAATATATTTATTCTTACATTATTTGTACTTAAATATATATTACTTATACATTTTTCATATATATATATATATATTATAGTAGTATCTATTCTTTTATATTAACATATTTACATACTTTTTATACTGACATATTTACATACTTTTTATATTAAATATACATTCTTTTACACTCTTTTTTATACTTTCTTACATATAAATTTTCATACACACTAAATTTTCTCATACATATAAAAATACATTTCATACTCTTACGCACATATTTTAAAATTATTCTTTGCACTTGTATATATATATTTTTTACTGTTCATATTTATACTTTTCAAAAATGATGTTTTACCTCCTCTCTCTTTAAAAATTAAGTTTAGTCAGGTACCACATTTGTGGATTCCGAAGGATGCCTAACACCTTCCCTTCGGAATAACTTGAACCTTTACCTAGAATCTCAAATGGTTTTTCGCAGATTAAAATGCGAGTCATACATGTCAATAATAAAAAATAGGTTTCCTTATTTTCCTTAAAAATTGGGTGGCGACTCTGTACATAATAAAAATTCTTTTAGAGTCCATAAGTTGTGCTTTATCTAACCTTGGTAAAAATAGGGCATGACAGAATGGCGACTCCGCTGGGGATAAGAACCAGGTTCTAACCATCATAGACTCAATTTTTCAATTGAGGGAGGTATTTCTATTCACATTTTGATTATTTAATTTTTCAAATTATTTTTGCACACTATGAATTGTATATGTTATTTGTATTGTACATATAAATTTTTAGTTTTGCTTATACATAAATTCTTTATATTAATTATTCTTTGATTCATTATTTACTTTATAATATAGATATATGTTCGAAATATTTCTACACATTATTTATTTAATTATCACATCGTTTCTATAAAGTCTTGGCCGTACACTATCACACACTGTGGTTCACGCGAGGAGTGTTTCGCGCTCCTCCAAAACTTCTTTGGATTCCTTAGCTTCAGAGTCGGCGCGTTTAAATTACTATGCGTCTTCTCGCAGTTGTCCTAATATTCTTTATCAGCTTAGGTGAATCTACTCTTAGAATCCTTAGGCCGTTGTACATACGATCGTTACTTTAGTCAAATGAATTTTTATTCTTTATTTGTTATATATTTTTAATTAATACTTGCTCTTTGATTATTATATATTCTGCGTTTTTATATTTTTGTGCATACTTTTTGGTTTATACATATATGTACACATGTCATCTTCGTCCTCGTCCATTTTGTCTGACGATTTTGGTTGACTTGTGTTGAGCCTGGGACCTTTTCAATCCCTCACATTCGTTCTCGGTCTCTGAGACCATCCTTCACAATTTATCATTCTTTCTCATATCCATTGTCGATCTTCAATTCCTCACATTCGTTCTCGATCTATAAGACCGTCCTTCATATATCGTTCTTTCTAATACCCAATGTCGATCTTTACGATCACTCTTTTGGATTTCATCATTCTTTTTCAAAAAAATTTCAATACAACCTTGTACATTCTTTTCATTTTTATACCATACCTTTTTTCTTGTCCGAACTCACTCATAGCTTTACTTTTTTCAATACAATCGCTCAAAGTAATTATACAACTCACATACAACTAGGTATTCGTTCGAACTACGTTTTGACCTGATTCTTGTCCTAACAAGATACGTAGGCAACCCTACATAAGGGTTCGGTCTTCCATTGTTTCAAAATAATTTCTCCAGGATTTTAAAAACTGGGGCAAATTTTTGAAACAATTCAAATACCCTCTCCAAAGTCCTGTTTGACAGTGCAAATCAACAGTTTTCCCTCAAATCCAAATCTCCCTGACATCAGTGTCAATATTGGCCTTATATTCAAACCTTCACTCGACTTTGATCCTAGAACATGGGACATAAGTTTCCTTTTTCTCTCAAATCATCGTAGATTATGAAATGTGACATTTTGGCCTTCACTTTCAAAATCAAGAGTTCAACACTTTCCCAGTCATTCAATTCTTCTGACAGCGGCGAAGTAATATCAAATCTTTGCCATGCTTCTCTTTCTTAGTAATCTTTTTAGCGTATTACAATAGTGACAAAGCTCTGTCTATGTTTTCACATCCATCATCTTGATTGTCTGATCAGAATAATTTCTATGCCCATTATCTGCAATCGGTCTCCTCTGAGCTGTCTGTCACACCATTCATGGCAATCATACATATCATACCCATGGATTCATTCTGAACTACGTCCTGACCTGATTCTCATCTTAATTCATCTTGGTGAAATATGTAGGCAATCCTACATAAGGGTTCGGTCTTCCTGCTATTCTAAAAATGATTTTCCTAGGACTGCAAACTGGGGCAAATATTTTGAAACAGTCCGATGACGCTCTCAACCCTCAAAAAATAATTAAAAGCGTCAATCAATTCTCTAAAGTCCAAAATTCAAGATTATCAATATCACTCTTACCATAATCTCCATTCGACTTTAGTCTCAAAATCTGAAGACCTAAGTCTCCCTTCAAACCTCTCAAATGCCGTAGGCCATGGAACTACGGTAAATCACTTTCACTTTCCAAATCTAAGGGTTCAACACAAGTTGACTCATTTTCTTTGTAGGCACGCCTATCATAGGATATCAAGCAATAAAAAGAGAGGAGTCGAGTCTGAAGAAGTTAAATAATCTCTGAACTTCACATGAGATAACATCCGACCTCGAACTTTCTGAGGCATCCATATTCAATGGGACAGACAAATCAGGGGAGTTTTTTGACCATGTAACTATATTATTTTTTCTTCATGTCTTTCCTACTTTCACTCCTTTCTTATCTCTTTACAGGAGAACCATCCCCACTTAATCGGGGACGGACACACCAATGAGTGCCCTCACAAGCAATCGAGAGGCCACAACATGTCATCTTCAAACAACAATTAGAGACGATCACGATAATGGACGATCTCCATAAACAATTGGGAAATCACAACAACGATCATCCTCACAAACAGTCGGGAGACACTCTCATCGAGGACATCACCAACACCCGACATACGAGGCATCGCTCCGAGTTTGTCTATATCTTTGCATTATTTTTTATACATATTTTTTTTATATATTCGGTAAATATCTTAATTTTTTGCCGTATATTCCTTCTAGAGGTGAATTCTTTTCTGCACATACATTTGCTACCGCATCTTCACGAACTACGCGAACCTGATTCTCATCTCGATGAGATACGTAGGCAGCCCTTCTTGGGTTCGGTATTCCTTATTAGAAAAACGAAAAAAATGTGTACATACATTTTAGTTCATATCTTCACGAACTACGCGAACCTGATTCTCATCTCGATGAGATACGTAGGCAGCCCTTCTTGGGTTCGGTATTCCTTATTGGAAAAACAAACAAAAAAAAAATAAAAAATAAAAAAATGTGTACATACATTTTAGTTCGTATCTTCACGAACTACGCGAACCTGATTCTCATCTCGATGAGATACGTAGGCAGCCCTTCTTGGGTTCGGTATTCCTTATTAGAAAAATGAAGGAAAAAAAAATGTGTACATACATTTTAGTTCGCATCTTCATGAACTACGCATACCTGATTCTCATCTCAATGAGATACGTAGGCAGTCCTTCTTGGATTCGGTATTTCCTTTACAAAAAAGGAGTTTATTTTTTTTTACTTTACATCTTATACCCTATCCTCTTGAACTACACAGACCTGATTCTTGTTCATACAAGATACGTAGGCAACCCTCATAAGGGTTCGGTCTCATTTTTCCCCAAAAAAAAAAAAATAAATAAATAAAAAAAAATATGAAAGTTTTGACTTGGTTGGTACCAACATAGTTAGAAGTGTGCATGAGAAAGAACAAATGGTATGATGAAGAGGACCAATTTCGTGGTAAACCATAGATTCTTTTGGTACCTCTTAATCACACCTTAGTGACACTCGAAAATTCTCTTGCATGCATCTAAGATAAGAACAAAACCAACCTCATCGTTTCGTGTGCATTGTGTGGCGAGCATTAGATTTATTCATTGCATTGCATTGATGATCTAGAACTTGGCCTAAATGTTTGTTGAGGCGAAATCCTGAGTTACACTTGATTTGGGAAAGGATCGTAGGCCTTCTTTGACCCGATTGAGCCTTTCATAACCTACCAAATGACATTATCCCTAGCATTCCCCCTTTGAGCCTAAAGCCTTTTCTTTGAACAACCACATTTCAGCCTATACCTTTCTGAGTGCTTACATGCACTACCCTCTTTTGGCCCGACCTCCCTGAGTGCATTAAAATGTGCAAATTGCGGACAAAGATTCGAGATCAAAGATGCCAAAGGCAGAAAATGCAAAGTCCCAGAGGAATAAAGATGAAAATACGACTTCAAAGAAGGAGTAAAATTCCCACAAATCAAAACATGGAGAAATCCTCCCAAAAAATATATATAATGAAAAACACTCCAACAAATGTGGAGAAATTTCAAAAAAAAAAAAAAAAAAAAAAAAAAAAAAAAAAAAAAAAAAGAGAAAAGAACTCCAAAAGGGGAAAAAGGACTTCAACAACGAAAAGAAGTCGATACAAATTCAAAGAAAGGGACTACGAGACAAGGAAGATCAAGCGTCCAAATGCAACAAATGTCAAAGCACAAATATAGTGCATGCTCAAGGGAGGATTAGTCACTTTTATCCCAAATAATATCCTACCCATCCCCAAGCCTACATTACAAGCTGATAAAAGCCCTACATGATCCTATTTCAAGTGTTCTCACATTAGTGGTTTACATGAAGGCCAAGCCTATGGTATCACAATCGCATGCATTGAACATCCTTCTGAGTGTGAGTGCACATCTCAAAATGTCCTAAAATCAAAATACTCAAATGTGTGAAGAATAGGACTTTCTTTTGGTGAGGCACGTGAAACATGAGGAAAGATATAGTTCAAAATCTTTGTTTGAATCAAGAGGAACAAATCTTGTTGATACTTAGGTACGTCTGAGGTACCATTTGAAACTATTGGAATTACCCGAAGTTGATCTCGGTTAGCTGGGAAAGATGGTGGAATTCTTATGCATAAGACTAATTGTTGGTACCAACTGAAAGTCAAGACATTATTTTCTTTTCAACTTTTTTACAACTAAAAAAAAAAATTCTTCCTTTAAAGGCGCCCACCTTCTAATGCGGGTATTTACATTTCAGTCCATTTTACAGGCGCCCACCTTCTAATGCGGGTATTTACATTCAGTACATTTTATAGGCGCCCACCTTCTAATGCGGGTATTCATTCAAAGCTCCGGCACACAAACCGGAGTATGCATCAGGATCTTGGTACACAACCCAAGACTCCATTTCATTAACGCTCCGGCACACAAATCGGAGCATGCATTGAGATCTTGGTACACAACCCAAGACTCCATTTCATTAACGCTCCGGCACACAAACCGGAGCATGCATCAGAATCTTGGCACACAACCCAAGATTCCATTTCATTCAAAGCTTCGGCACACAAACCGGAGCATGCATCAGGATGTTGGCACACAACCCAAGATTCCATTTCATTAACGCTTCGGCACACAAACCGGAGCAGCATCATAATCATTCTTTTTTCCAGCAAGTACACAATCTTGCATCCCCAGCGTCTCACAGCTCGACATTGGGGCAGTTTTGAAAGAGACATTGGGAATATGTAAATGCTTCTGTTCCCAAATAGTCTTTTCCTTTAATTATTTTTTCCAGGGTCGTCCACCCCGAACAATAGGACAAGAGGTAATTTGCCTCAACTTTTGAACTACACCTGGCCTGATCTTCGTGTAATTCGAGGTATGTAGGCAACTCTAAATCAGAGTTCGGCCATACTTTCATCATAATTCTTTGTCGAGCAAAATTGGCTTCATGTCAATGTTTTCGCCCAAAGATTCTTACATCATCTTTAGTCGAAAAGGGGCAAACTGTTGACACCCAATTTTGGCTCTCCGTGCTTAAAATTAACGTCTTCAGGTTTCATGATCGTTAAAGAGCACAAAATATATTTTTTACACATTTTTCATGAAATATAATAATTTATTGATAATCATCCTTATTTTAGGAGTTTTATCAATTTATTGATATATTTTTATTTCTCACAGTTTATTGATAATTATCCTTTATTTTGTAAATATTAGGATTTTATCAATTTATTGTCATTATACAATTTTGACAATCGCAATATTTTTTACAGTCATCCGCACACGTACACAATACAAATACTACAATTTCAATTATTTAAAACACATTTACATTTTATTTTATTTTTCAATCACATACCAACACATATTTTTGTATATTATTTATAGATATTTTTTAATACATTCCGCAATCACAAGAAGTCGGAGAAATTAATTCTAATACACAAAGCAACAAATCAATCAAGTCAAGGTCATGTCACCTTTATTAAAGTGACATTTGACATGACCGAATACGACTTTTATCTTTTGGTTAATACATTTTTATTTAATGGTTAATAGGGTGAAGAACCCACTAGTTAATAACTAAGGGATAAGAGGGTTTGGGTTTATTATTTTTTGGACAAAGGAGGGGTTTATTTTATATTATAAAAGGGGGGAGGGGGGCATTTTATTTGAGGGGGACAAAATACACACAAAAAAAAAATAAACACACACACACACACACACACCCATCAGATTTTTCTTCCTCTTATCTCTCCCCTCATCTCTCTCTCCTCATTTTCTCTCTCACACCCCCGCTCCCTCTTGCTCTCGCTGCCGCCACCGGAATTGATCGCCGGCGGCCAGAGACGACGAGCCACCACCGACGGGTCACCACCCCACGACCCTTGGAACTCCGGCGAACTCACAACGCCGGAGCACTCCACCACCACCAACGTCCCCCTCCTTTCGCTCCCCTTCCCCGCCGTTTTGCCGCCACCACGCCGGAAAATATGGCTTTGAGATTTGCAGATCTGGCCGAATCTTTTTGATTCCGGCGTTGCTCCGGCGAAACCGTTGAAGCAACGCTGGAAACCATGTTTGTCGCTTCCAAATCTGGCCGGAAAACCACATGCTCCGGCGGACTGTTTTGGGTTTTAGTTTGGCAAATTAATTGCTTATTGCTCGATATTCTTTTCTTGTTATTACTGATATGCTTGTTGGTTCTCTGGCTTTATCATCGTGAGATATTTTCTAGTGACGGAAAGACATTCCCCGGCAAAACACCATTCTTTCCGGTGATCGTTTACATGTTTCGGGCATTGCTTTTTCGCTACTTGTGTTGATATTTGTTTGCTGCTGTATTTTGTTGCTATTGTTGGACTGTTTTTTGCTGATTTTATGCCCATTTTCACCCGGAAAATTCACTCCGGAGATCGGTTTTCCTCGGTACTGTTTTAACCGATTTTGGGCTGTTTGGACGATTTTGTCCTTGCTCTTTACTATTTTTGATATTACACTGATATCGAACAAATACTACACTGCACTGGCCAATGAAAAAACTCCCGTCGATTTTTGAGGCCTCCACAATAAAAAAGACGGATACATATATACATACATAGCGAGAAAAAATAAAGTTTGGGCGATGACGAAATCTCAATATTACAAAGACAAAATAAAAAGTTTTATGATCCGCATCTTGGCGAGGTGATCTCGGGTGTCCAACCGATGCTTCGCAGCCATGGCGTATCTAAAACTTAATACAACTACATATCTGAGCCCATACTACAATAAAATTCTATTTTCTTATATTTACATACATATATGTATTTCTTGACTTATTTTGATAAATATTTATTTATTATTAATATTTTTACTAAGTGTTTATACAGGTACGTGAGGATGCTTCCCGAAGACGATAATTAAAAGGAGTTTGAAGATCTCCCCAAAATTCATTGCTTTATTTATATCCTTGTAACTCTTGTAATTGTACAAAAATTAAAATATAGTGAAAACTTTACTTTTGGGGTGTCGGGTGGGAGTGTCCATTTATTTACTTATCTGTTACTACGCGCTTAGGCAAAACTTTAAGTCGTAAATACTTTTGTAAACAAATTAATTTAACTTAGATACTTAAGTTAATTAATTCATATTCTTACGTTACGCAAACATTAGGACGTCTTTTCTTTCTTTTTCCTTCTAATTAGTTTTACTTGAACTTTTCAAATAATCCTTTTTTACATATTCTTTTGTTAAAAACACTTTTAAAATTCATATTCTTTTCTCATTCTTAAACTCGTTGATGTGCCGCCATTCTACGGCACATTTGACTCCTTTAACTAAGAATAATCGTGAGTTTTCAAGCAACCGTCGTCGTTTTTGATGTTTTATGTTGTATTTTCAGGAAATGGAGACAAACATGGAAATGGAAGGAAATACGCGAAAAAGAGAATTCTGGATAAGAGTGACGGCCACCATGACGGGCCGTCACACATGTGACGGTCCGTCAAGAAGACCGTCAAGATGAGGCAGCACACTGCCTAGTGGCGACGGTCACTGTGACGGTCCGTCAAGCATGCGACGGTCCGTCACTCAGACCGTCAAGTTGAGGCAGTACGCGCGACGCGGATTCCAAACTTTTTTTGGGTTTATTTCCTGGACTCCTATAAATACCTAAGTTAGGTTATTTCATTAGGGCATTCAAAAATTCATTAGAAAATATTTTAGGATATCATTTTGAGCGACTTTGAGAGGAAGAAACACAAAAAAAAATACGTTTGTCTTCTTCTTCAATCTTGTTCTTCCATTGTTCTTGGGATCTTGGATTCTTGTTATTGGATAAAGTGAAGCTTGTGTTCATTCTATTGTAAGATTCTTTTCGCTTTATTATGAATATAAATCTCTTCTCTTTTCCTAATAGCATGAGTAACTAACTTCCCACAACTAGGGTTGTGGGAGCCATGGCAAATGTTGCAATATAGATTCCGGGTAGCGTAGGGTTCAATCTTTATGCTGTCACGTGGTTAATCATTTACTTACTAACGTTTTCTAGTGGTTGCAAACATTAGAACATGCCTAGGTTTAAATTTGCTTGAGTAAAGAGATTAAAACCGGGAAATGTGATTAACTACAAGGATTCGAGATTACCAACTCTTGTCTCATGATTAATGCTGTAACTAGATTAATCTACTTGATGTTTAGGATTGAAATGATAAAGTTCACCTTTTCAAAGTTCGAGAGAATTGAGAAGGAAATTTGTCTAATTGGTTGAGAAACGTTTAGGCGACACCATGAATTCAATCACATCGTGATATGCATATAGAGAGAACCCGGTTAAGCCTTGAGTCGAAGTTGTTACGACGCCATGGTGAACACTTCCCTAGTTCACTCTCATATTGATTATTAATCGCACATTATTATTTACTTTGGTTAAATATTGTTCACACAACACCCCCCAATTTACCGGAAACTATCGACTACTAGTCATTTAATTCACTATCGATTTAATTTGCACCTTATTCCCTGTGGGATCGACCCCAACCTTAGTTGGGTTCTATATTTGACAGCGACCGCTTACGCTTCGTATTTGGAGTCGTAATTTGGGCGTATCAAATTTTGGCGCCGTTGCCGGGGAATACGGTTTTTGATTAAGTCTGGTGTATTTATTTGACTCTTAGTCATACTTTCCTGCTTTTACTTTTATTTGTTATTTTTGTTTATTATAGGGTATATAGTTGTGCATACGGTTGTGTATTAAGTCTGGGGTGTCTTGATGAAGTCTGAGTAATCAAGACACCCGCGTCGTGCCGCGACGTTAAATCAGGCGCTGTATGGGAGGCAACCCATAAATTGTTGAGTCACCACCGAGGGTTTTTGTTGCCGTGTTTCTTTTCCCTCCGGTGTGCTATCTAGTAGAACCGGCATGTTTAGGTTGTTATTTTAAATTTTTTTTAGTGTCTATAGCAAGCATGCGTTGTTCTTGTCTAAAAACGAGGCCCCTTAAAAATTTTCTGGTTTTGAGCTTATGTTGAAACAATTGACTGTATGGATCCTTGTATGTCATTGTGTGATGATGAGTAGAATGAGTATGCTTAAGCCGAGCAGTTGTTTGATAGTTGGTAGCGATATAGTTTCTTGGTGCTAAGAGTGTGTGAGATTAATTGTTATAAATTCTTACTCTGTGCATGCATCTAGAACTTGCCCGGTCTATTTTGTTAAGTTTGAAGTTGGTTGCTTAGGAAAGGATCACAGGCTCTTTTTGTGTGCAGTCCACTTAACCTAAAAGACCGTCCAAATATAAATAATCCCTTGATCCCTGTTTGAGCCATAATTGACCTTGTTCTTTCAATAACCTGTCACCGTTCCTGTTTAACTTTGAATCCCTATTTTGGCCCTGGTCCTTCCTTGGACATCGTGCACCTCAACTCAGGCAATCAGCCTAAGTTGAGGGTGGCTACTATAGAGGTAAACCCTGTTTGGCCCTGGTCCTGCATGGACATTGTGCACCTTAACGCAGGCAATCAGCCTAAGTTGGGGGTGGCTACTACAGAGGTGAATGATAAGAAAAAGATGATGGAGAAGATTGGTTTTTGAATAGAATGAAAATCCGGGTGTGCGCCTAAGAAAAGAAAAGAAAAAAAAAAATAAAAAAAAACAAAAAGAATTGTCAATAAAGAGGCCGCACCTGTATCTAGAATCAAGGAAATAAAAAGGTGAATAAAGGATGGATAAAGTGAAGTTATGTGGTGATAAGATGTAAATGGTTCCAAGGAGGGCTTAGTCACTAACCCCTAAATGTATCATACCTGCACCCGAAGCCTCATTACAAGCCTAAACAAGTCCTGTAGTGATCCTGAGTAGCTTTCTAAAGAACCGAAATAGAATAGTAAGGGCAAGCCTATGGTATCGCATGTGCATTGTTTGAAATCGTTGTGAGTGTGAGCGCTTACCGAGTCCCAAATCTTGTGTGTGGGATTTCTTTGTGGTGAGGGCACCAAGATTTCTGTATTGTCTATTGATTGTTAGGATAGCTGCGCGTGTGTATGTAGAATGTTCTATCATATCGGAATGACATGTTTGGATCCTTGCAAGTTAGTGTTTCATACATTTGTGTGCTACGAGGGAGCTTGATTTAATTGAATAAGTTTGAATGACCATGAGTTGCTATAGACATGAGTTTGTGTTCTTAGTTGAGTTGTATTATTGTTTTATGTCATGTTGCTTGAGGACAAGCGAACGTTTTAAGTTGGGGGTGTTGATGTGACGCTAATTTACGTCACTTTCGACTCCTTTTTACTAAGAACAATCGTACATTTTCAAGCAACCATTGTTGTTTTTGATGTTTTTATGTTGTATTTGTAGGAAATGGAAACAAACACGGAAACGGAAGAAAATACGCGAAAAACAACATTCTGCCTAAGAGTGACGGCCTGAGTGACGGTCCGTCACTGGGACCGTCAACGTGAGGCAGTGTTGCTGCCAAGCAGTGACGGCCCAGGCGACGGTCCGTCACTTCCCTGACGGTCCGTCAAGCCTGGCCGTCACGCTTAGGCAGTAGCTTCAAGCGGCGACCCGCGTTTTGGGGATTCCTAGCCCATTTTGGATTTGGTTTCTTTGACTCCTATAAATACCCTATGTTAGGTTTATGTAATTTATTATTGACCCATTAGTTTAAACACGTTTTTAGTTAGTTTTCGAGAGCAAGAACACATTTCTTGAATTAACATTCGTGTTCTTGATTCGTTCTTGAGTTCTTGGTTTCTTTTGTCCTTGGATACTTGAAGATTGTCCTCAATATATTGTAAGGATCTCGTTTCTTTAGTATTTTATGAACATGACTTTCTTCTTTTCATCTTCGAGCATGAGTAACTAAAACTCCCGCAACTAGGGTTGTGGGAGCCATGGCAAACGTAGCAATATAGATTCCGGGTAGCGTTGGGTTCGATATATGTATTGTCACGTTGTTAATCATACATTATGTCACATTTTCTAGTGGTTGCAAACATTAGAACATGCCTAGGTTTAATTTGCTTGAGTAAAGAAGTTAAAACCGGGAAAACTTGATTAACGACAAGGATTCGAGACTACCAACTCTCGTCTTAAAGATTAATGCCGTAACTGGATTAGTCTACTTGATGTTAGGATTGAGAGCTAAAAAGCACATCTTTTTGAGATCGAAAGAAGATAAAAGGAAATTTGTTTATTTGGTCGAGAGACGTTTAGACGATACAATTGACGCAATCACATCGTGACAAGCATATAGAAAGAACCCGGTTAAGCCTAGAATCGACATTGTTACAACGCCATGGTGAACACTTCCCTAGTTCATTCTCTCCTACTGATTATTTCTCTTACATAATTGTTGCTTTTGTTCACGTTGATCACAAAACCCCCCCTATTTACTGGAAACTATTGACGACTAGTCATCTACTTCACTAAAGTCTTAATCATCACCATATTCTCTGTGGGATTCGACCCCAACCTTGTTGGGTTATATATTTGACAACGATCGCTTACGCTTCTTAAATTGAGGTGTAGTTTGAGCGTTATCAAAAATAGACTAATCAAGAACAATGGAAGAACAAGATTGAAGAAGAAGACAAACGTATTTTTTTTTGTGTTTCTTCCTCTCAAAGTCGCTCAAAATGATATCCTAAAATATTTTCTAATGAATTTTTGAATGCCCTAATGAAATAACCTAACTTAGGTATTTATAGGAGTCCAGGAAATAAACCCAAAAAAAGTTCGGAATCCGCGTCGCGCGTACTGCCTCAACTTGACGGTCTGAGTGACGGACCGTCGCATGCTTGACGGACCGTCACAGTGACCGTCGCCACTAGGCAGTGTGCTGCCTCATCTTGACGGTCTACTTGACGGACCGTCGCATGGGTGACGGCCCGTCATGGTGGCCGTCACTCTTAGGCAGAGTGCTTGCTCATCTTGACGGTCTTCTTGACGGACCGTCACATGTGTGACGGCCCGTCATGGTGGCCGTCACTCTTATCCAGAATTCTCTTTTTCGCGTATTTCCTTCCGTTTCCATGTTTGTCTCCATTTCCTGAAAATACAACATAAAACATCAAAAACGACGACGGTTGCTTGAAAACTCACGATTATTCTTAGTTAAAGGAGTCAAATGTGCCGTAGAATGGCGGCACATCAACACCCTCAACTTAAAACGTTCGCTTGTCCTCAAGCAACATGACAACAAAAAACAAAAAGACGACTCAACTAAGACTCGTGTCCCTAGCAAATCATGGCCCTTCAACAGTTCATCCGATTTTAAATCAAGCCACCCCCGGTAGCACACAAATGTATGCAACATTAACTTGCAAGGATCCAGGCATGTCATTCCGATATGATAGAACCTTCTGCATACACACGCGCAGCTACCCTAACAGTCAATAGACAATACAGAGATCTTGGTGCCCTCACCACAAAGAAGTCCCCCACACAAAATTTAGGACTAGGTAAGACGCTCGCACTCACAAACGATTTCAAACAATGCACATGCGATGCCATAAGCTTGCCCTTACTATTCTATTTCGGTTCTTCAGAAAGCTACTCAGGATCACTACAGGACTTGTTTAGGCTTGTAATGAGGCTTCGGGTGCAGGTAGGATACATTTAGGGGTTAGTGACTAAGCCCTCCTTGGAACCGGTTACATCTTATCACCACATAACTTCACTTTGTCCATCCTTATTCACCTTTTAATTTCCTTCTTTCTAGCTACAGGTGCGGCCTCTATATTTTGACAATTCTTTTTATTACTTTTTTTCAATCTTTTTCATCTCTCTTTATTTTTTTATTTTTTTTATTATTTTTTTTTTTTTTCATTCTATTCACAACCAATCATCTCCATCCTCTTTTTCTTATCATTCACCTCTGTAGTAGCCACCCTCAACTTAGGCTGATTGCCTGCGTTGAGGTGCACGATGTCCAAGGAAGGACCAGGGCCAAAATAGGGATTGAAAGTTAAACGGGAATGGTGACAGGTTATTGACAGAATAAGGTCAATTAAGGCTCAAACAGGGATCAAGGGATTATTTATATTTGGATGGTCTTTTAGGTTAAGTGGACTGCACACAAAGAGGGCCTGTGATCCTTTCCTAAGCAACCCAACTTCGAACTTAACAAAATAGACCGGGCAAGTTCTAGATTCATGCACAGAGTAAGAATTTGTAACAATAATCTCACACGCTCTTGGCACCAAGAAACTATATCGCTACCAACTATCAAGACAACCGCTCGGCTTAAGCATCCTTATTCCAATCATAACCACACAATGACATTCAAGGATCCCGAACAGTCAATTGTTTCAAACACAAGTACATAGTCAGAAATTTTCAGAGGGGGCTCCTTTTAGTTAAATCTTCAAAAAGTCATGCTTGCTATAGACACTATTTGACAACTAAAATTTAACCGACAACCTAAACATGCCAGTTCTACTAGATAGCACACCGGAGGAAAAGAAACATGGCAACAAAAACCTCCGGTGGTGGTACTCCTACCCCGAACAAAAGAATGTAGCATTGTCCTCAACGCTCAAGTAAACAGATATTCAGAATAAGGCAATAGGGGTACCTGGGAAACCTAGGTTTCCGTACGCGGCTCATCAACATCTGGGGTCTTTTCAGACTCCGGTGCCGCACTGGATGATGCCCCACCTGCTTGGGCACGCACTCTCTCCTATCGCAGCTGCTCATCTATTACCGACCGCTGCTTCGCGACCTCTAACTCATCCTCCTCAGCTGACTTCTTTTTGTGCTTCCTCTTCTTTGATTTCTTTACCCCACTTTCACCTACTTGGGGTTCACTAATTTTCAGAGGCCGACCCATCAAATCCACAATCGTGGTTTCTTCGTCCAAGTCCACGAACTCAGAAGTCTCCTCATAAAGCGCTTTTTCTTGCTTGAGGACTGTGATATCATCTTTCACCTTCTTTAGCTCCGCATCAAATCTCGCCAAATCCGGGATGCTCATTTCGTTTAGCCTTGCATCCATCCGGGTTTCCATTGCATCGACCCTTGCGCGCAGCCCCTCAAATGGCTTCAGAGCCTCCCGTATTGCTTCATCAATGGTGGGTTTGAACAAATCTGTCCAAGCGGCAATTTGTTTGTCCAGCTGTTTCTGTTTTTGCACCATTTTAGCAAAATTTCGGGGGTTCATATGATATTCCGGTGGCAGAGGGGGCCTTGCCGCAGTGCCCGAGCCTTCAGCAGTAGCTCTCGTTGTCTGTGAAGTTTTTGGATCAAACACCGCAAGTGGCATTTCTGTACCTGATGGGGTGTCGGTTGCCTCGGAGGTGGATGTGGTTGGCTCTTCGAAGATCTGAGGCTTATGAATCCTCATTTCGAACTTAGTGTCATCCTTTGATTTGTCGATATTTTGCTTTGATGACGCTGTCACTTGCTTATCGATACCATCCCATATCGGCACCTCTGCACGCCTGCATAGCTCAGTCACTAAACACGGGAACGGCAGAGAAGAAGTAGTTTTTATGGCCCTGGTCCGCATCTCGTCCGCAATTATCATTCCGAAGTTGATGACGTACCCGGCTATCAAGCTTGCCACAAGGATGGCTCTTCCCTCATCCAAATTATTGTCTCCTCCTGTTGGAAATAACCTGAGCCGCACAACTGCCCACCAAAACTTGGCTATGAAGCTTAGTGATTGCTTCGATATCCGTCCCTTTTGAGTCAGCCAAGATGGTGAGCCATCAGTCAATGTTCGGGCCAACCATGGTCTCTGCGAGTAGGCGTTGGAGATCTTGTCATGAAACTCTGGCATATCAGATGGAGGGATGTATTCAGGGCCAAAGAGGACCCTGTTGATCATTTCCCGTGAGATGTCCACTTGCCTACCCCGAACGGGCACCCTGTCCTGCCTTGATGCTGATTTAACCCCTTTTCCTGGCTCACATTTGCTCTCCAACAGTGCCAAATAGTTGGCATAGAATTCCCGGACTAATTCTGGCATATAGACTCCCGGGGGCGAACTCATCCACTCTAGCTGATACCTCTGAAACTGTGACTGAAGAACTGGGTATTCAGGCAGATCCGTGGTCATGATTTGGACTTCTTCAGCTATCGGTCTTTTGTGGCTTCTCGACATCGTTTTAGCAAGACCGTCAAGATAGTGCTTCTGAGCCTCCTTAAATGCCCACCGGATTGATTCTCTGTCCGTGGGTGCACTCCCTGCAATTTTGGTGGTTTCAGGACCACCTACATCCTCCGGATTGGGGTTGGAGCTACCACTTTCATCCGATCCACTACCGCTCCCCGACTCACTGCTAGATGACCCACTCTCCTCTTCAGACTGGGAGACTTGGGTGGTTCTTCGTTTAACTAGCCTGGTTTGGTAAGTCGGGGCTGCAACTATTTCTTCGTCGCTGCTCGGTTCATCCATTAGGGTCCGAGTTGTAGCGACCCTTTCTTTCTTCTTTGGTGCTTGACCGCGACGCGGTTGTTGTTTTGGGGCCATGTACCTGCACGTGAACGAGTTCAAACATGTGAGAACAGAAAAATACTCACTAATACCTACTGTCTTGGAGTGACGGTTTGGTTGACGGGCCGTCACAGGTGTGACGGACCGTCGCACCGACCGTCACTCTAAGACAGTGAAGTGTTTCTTCCTGACGGTTTAGATGACGGTTCGTCACCTGTGTGACGGGCCGTCATGCCAACCGTCAAGTTGAGACAGCGTATTTCACTCTCGTTGAGGCATTTCCTCGAACACCTTGTACGCGGTTACGGGTTTTCCCATATTTTATGGGATTTGGTTTCCCAAAGACACCACCAATCATTGTATTTGATCTCATGGGTTACTCAAGACTTCACCCATGACACACTTTTGATTTCAAGCAACAATACCACTCATACCCAACAACATACATAATTTTACAAATACATAAACCCCCCAATTCGCCCGACTACACCTCCACTAATTTACCCCGTGTTACTCACTAAATCCAACTATGAAGAGTTTAGCAACATACCTTGATTTTGTTAGTAAGATGGAGTCGCTATTCCCTTTTTGAGTTATATGAACCGATGGACAACTAGCGGGAAATTTGTGGTTTCTTGCGTTTTGAACGATGGTGAAGAAGGGAAAATGGGGGTGTGGTGCTTGGGAGTAAGTTGAGGATTTGCTTGGGGAGAAGATGGATTTTAATGGAGGGTTGGAGTTTGGGATTTGAAGATAGACGGTAAAACGATGAAGATGAAGTTAATATGTACCCGGGCGGGTCGGTTTGGTTATGGGTCGGGTCGCCCAAAATTAAACAAAGAAAACTTACCTGATGCGCTGCCTGGAGTGACGTGACGGTCCGTCAACATCTCGACGGTCCGTCACATTGGGGCGTCACAATTAGGCAGTGAGCCCTTGTGAGAATTATGGTGACGGCCAGAGATGACGGTCCGTCAAGTCTTTGACGGTCCGTCGAAACCATCGTCACTCTAAAACAGTGGGCATGAATATTTGTCAGATATGTGACGGTCCGTCTGACGGTCCGTCTGACGGTCCGTCAAGACTTTGACGGTCCGTCAACAGTCGCCGTCACTCTTAGACAGAACACGCTGTTACGTCCATTCTTTGTACCTGCACACTCAACGCACACATTAACCAATTCTAACAAATCAAATTTTTCTACGACTATAATACAACAACAATTTATGGGTTGCCTCCCATACAGCGCCTGATTTAACGTCGCGGCACGACGCGGGTGTCTTGATTACTCAGACTTCATCAAGATACACCAAAGACAGAACATGTACCTCCTTCGGGAGGCCCAGATATTGCTTAATCCTCTGCCCATTGGCTTTGAACAACTCACCATCTTTATTTTCGAGTTCGACCGCACCGGATGGGAACACTTGGTGTACTTTGAATGGTCCGGACCATTTGGATTTGAGTTTTCCGGGAAATAGTTTGAACCTGGAGTTGAACAACAATACCAAGTCCCCTACTTTGAACTCCCTTTTCTCAATCTTCTTGTCATGGTACAGCTTCATTCGTTCCTTGTAGAGAGCGGACCTCTCATATGCTCGCAATCGGAACTCGTCCATCTCATTCAATTGTTCCAACCTTAGTTCCGATGCCTCTTTCCAACTGAGATTTAACTTTTTGAGCGCCCAAAGGGCCTTGTGCTCAAGTTCCACGGGCAAGTGACACGCTTTACCAAAAACAAATTGGTAAGGAGACATACCTATTGGCGTCTTAAACGCTGTGCGGTACGCCCAGAGTGCGTCATCCAGCTTCCTCGCCCAATCTCGCTGGTTCACATTCACCGACTTAGCCAAGATTTCTTTAATCTCCCGGTTCGACACCTCGACTTGCCCACTGGTTTGGGGGTGATAAGGTGTGGCTACCTTGTGTTGCGTCACTCCATATTTTGCTAGAGCAGCCCGGAACACCTTATTACAAAAATGTAAACCTCCATCACTGATGATTGTGCGAGGGGTGCCAAACCGAGCAAAGATGTTTCTTTTTAAGAACGCCACCACACTTTTCCCTTCGTTATCGGCCAAAGCAACCGCCTCTACCCACTTTGACACATAATCCACCACTACCAAGATGTAGCGGTTCCCGTAAGAACTTTCAAAAGGGCCCATGAAATCTATTCCCCATACGTCGAACAATTCAACTTCGAAAATAGTGGACATGGGTAGCTCTTGTCGGCGAGAGATTGCTCCTCTTCGTTGACATTGATCACAGAACTTGGCAAATTCATATGAATCTCTCTGGATTGTCGGCCAATAATAACCACACTGTAAAATCTTTCGGGCGGTTCGATTACCCGCATGATGTCCTCCAACTGGGGACGAATGGCAAGCTTGCAAGATGCTTGTCATTTCAGCTTCCGGTACACATCTCCTCACTATGTTGTCAGCACACAACCGGAATAAATACGGCTCATCCCAGAAAAACTTACTTGCATCATGGAGAAACTTCTTTTTCTGGTGGAAGTTCAAATCTTCCGGGATCATGTCACTCACCGCATAATTTGCGAAGTCAGCATACCAAGGCACCATATCACGTGACGCAGCCATCACCTGCTCATCTGGGAATGCATCATCAGTTTCTGGTTCATCTATTATGTTCTCTTCCATCTCAAGCCTGGACAGATGATCCGCTACCTGGTTCTCACACCCTTTTCGATCCTTGACTTCAAAGTCAAATTCCTGCAATAATAGCACCCATCGGATTAGTCGAGGTTTTGCATCCTTTTTGGTCATCAGATACCTCAAGGCTGCATGATCTGTGTGCACCACCACTTTTGTACCAAGTAAGTATGCTCTGAATTTCTCAAAAGCATATACAACCGCCAGCAGCTCCTGTTCTGTCACTGTGTAGTTCTTTTGCGCCCCATTCAATGCTTTACTAGCATAATAAATGGGATGGAAAAGTTTGTCTCGCTTTTGTCCCAGAACAGCTCCAAGTGCAACACCACTTGCATCGCACATTACTTCAAACGGTTTGGACCAATCCGGGGCAATTATAATAGGAGCCTCCACTAGCTTTTCTTTCAGGCATTCAAACGCCCGCAAGCACTCAGCATCAAATACAAACTTAGTCTCCTTTTCAAGCAATTTGCACAATGGTGTAGCAACCTTAGAGAACTCTTTGATGAACCTTCGGTAGAAACCGGCATGACCAAGAAAACTCCTCACACCTTTTACTGAAATGGGTGGAGGTAGTTTCTCAATGACTTCAATCTTGGCTCTATCCACCTCTAGACCTCTCATAGATATCTTGTGCCCTAATACAATGCCTTCTTTCACCATGAAATGGCATTTCTCCCAATTCAACACGAGGTTTGACTCTTCACACCTTTGCAATGCCTGACCCAGATTAGCCAAGCAATCATCAAATGCATCACCCACTACCGAAAAGTCATCCATGAAGACTTCCAGTGTGTTCTCCACCATATCAGAAAAGATAGACATCATGCACCTTTGGAATGTTGCAGGAGCATTGCAAAGACCAAAGGGCATGCGTCTAAAAGCAAACGTACCATAGGGGCAGGTGAAAGTGGTCTTCTCCTGATCTTCCGGGGCGATAGATATTTGGTTGTACCCCGAATATCCGTCTAAAAAGCAATACCAACCTCTTCCAGCTAATCTATCCAGCATCTGATCCATAAAGGGCATGGGGAAGTGATCACGGAGAGTAAAGGAGTTTAGCTTCCGGTAATCCATACAGACTCGCCACCCCGTGACAGGTCTTAATGGAATCATCTCATTTTTGTCGTTTGCTACCACAGTCATTCCTCCCTTCTTAGGAACACATTGCACTGGGCTTACCCATTTGCTATCAGCAATTGGGTAAACCACTCCCGCGTCGAGCCATTTTATGATCTCTTTCTTTACCACCTCTTGCATAGGCGGATTCAGTCTCCGTTGGTGCTCGGTGGAGGGAGTGCAATTTTCTTCTAGCTGTATCTTATGAGTACAAATACCTGGTGGGATGCCAATAATATCTGCAATGGTCCAGCCGATTGCTCTCTTGTGTCTCCGCAGAGTGGATAATAACGCTTCAACTTGGGATTGCACAAGGTCTGTTGCGATGATTACCGGTAAGGTATCTCTGTCACCCAAAAATGCATACTTCAGATGGCCTGGCAACTCTTTCAACTCTAATACCGGTGCTTCCTCAATAGAAGGCTTTGCAGGAGGGGTTGGTCTGTTCTTTAAATCGAGATCCAATTTCTTTGGGGCGTAACCATATGACCCCATTCCAACCACAGCATTTACAATTTCCTCATAATCTTCGACGCCATCATCATCGAAATTCATCATAACTGCTGCCAATGTCTCTACAGCAAGTCTCTCTTCAACAGAAACGATCACATCAGATTCTGCAACAACATCAATAACCGAGACGACATTCATGTCCCTCGGTTGCTTCATTGATCTGCACACATTAAACTTCACTACCTCTTTGTTCAACCGGAAAGTCAACTCGTTGCTCTCCATATCTACCAATACTCTTCCGGTTGCCAAGAAGGGTCGTCCCAAAATAATAGGGACTTCGAAGTCCACCTCGCAGTCCAAAATCACGAAGTCTGCCGGAAATATGAACTTTCCCACCTTCACAAGTACATCATACAAAATACCAACCGGGCGTTTCACCGATCTGTCAGCCATCAATAACCTCATCGTTGTCGGTTTGGGGGCTCCTAAGCCCAACTGCCGGTAGATGGCTAACGGCATCAAGTTTATGCTAGCCCCCAAGTCACAAAGAGCCTTGGCAAAGTTAAACTCCCCTATGGTGCAAGGAATAGTGAACGCACCCGGGTCTTCTTTTTTTTGGACCAGCGACCTTGATGAAATGGCGCTACAATGGTGGAGGTTGTCTTCCGGTTCAAAACTTACCGACCTCTTCTTTGTGATCAAGTCCTTCATGAACTTGGCATAACCGGGCATTTGTTCAAGCGCATCCACCAGAGGGATGTTTACTGATAACTGTTTGAGCATGGCTATGAAGTTCAGGAACTTTCTATCTTCCACTTTCTTCTTCAGCCTTTGTGGGAAAGGAGGTGGTGGCCGAGGCATCATAGTTGGAAGTTTTTCAACCTCCTTGCTTTTATCTGTGAGCACTTGAGTAGCATCTTCTTCCACGCCGGGTTTTTCAGCAGACACTTTCACACCCTCATCGACCATAATTTCAGCATCTATTAACTCATCATCCTCATCTACAACATCTTTCTGGGTCTGAATTACCGGATGTGTTTCCGATAATGCGTTACCGCTTCTGGTGGTGATTGCCATACAATTCGCGTCGTTTCTCGGGTTTTGAATGGTGTCACTCGGCAATGTTCCAGCTTTCCTTTGATTTAGAGACGCCGAAACTTGACTCATTTGCTGCTCTAACTGCTTGATTGCGGTGGAATGAGAATTCACTAACTGACTCATTGATGTTAATTCAGATTTCATTTCCTTGACTCCGGAGTCAGTAGATTCCACCTTCAACAACATCTTTGCCATCATATTCTCCAATTTGGATGTCCCTGTCTCATTACTAGTTCTTTCTCGATTACCAGGTGGTACGTACAACCCACCCCTATCATTGTTATTTTTCCAGTTCCCCTGATCACGATCTCTGTAGCCAGCTTTCTCATGATAGTTGTCCCTCTGATAGTTCCGACCTTGGTTTCCCTGGCCATTGGCCTGGAAACCCCCCAAATAATTCGCCTCCTCATCAGACTCGAACTCTACTGCTCTACTTTGGGAACTCACAACTTTCACTTTCTCCACATCTGCTGACAGCAAATGTTTTGTCAGTAAGCCCATTTGTGTTTTCAGATGGGCCATATCTTGATCCCGCTCTTCCTCTCTCCTGCGCTGTTCTGCAGACATACCGACTGTATGAGTGCTAGCAGCCGTCTCGGTGTCCCGTGTATGCCAAGCCCTGTTGGTTTTAGTGAGCCGATCCAGAATAGCTGTGGCATCGATGGCACGACGCGGGTGTCTTGATTACTCAGACTTCATCAAGACACCCCAGACTTAATACACAACCGTATGCACAACTATATACCCTATAATAAAAAAAAATAACAAATAAAAGTAAAAGCAGGAAAGTATGACTAAGAGTCAAATAAACACACCAGACTTAATCAAAAACCGTATTCCCCGGCAACGGCGCCATTTTTGATAACGCTCAAACTACACCTCAATTTAAGAAGCGTAAGCGATCGTTGTCAAATATATAACCCAACAAGGTTGGGGTCGAATCCCACAGAGAATATGGTGATGATTAAGACTTTAGTGAAGTAGATGACTAGTCGTCAATAGTTTCCGGTAAATAGGGGGGGTTTTGTGATCAACGTGAACAAAAGCAACAATTATGTAAGAGAAATAATCAGTAGGAGAGAATGAACTAGGGACGTGTTCACCATGGCTTTTGTAACAATGTCGATTCTAGGCTTAACCGGGTTCTTTCTATATGCTTGTCACGATGTGATTGCGTCAATTGTATCGTCTAAACGTCTCTCGACCAAATAAACAAATTTCCTTTTATCTTCTTTCGATCTCAAAAAGATGTGCTTTTTAGCTCTCAATCCTAACATCAAGTAGACTAATCCAGTTACGGCATTAATCTTTAAGACGAGAGTTGGTAGTCTCGAATCCTTGTCGTTAATCAAGTTTTCCCGGTTTTAACTTCTTTACTCAAGCAAATTAAACCTAGGCATGTTCTAATGTTTGCAACCACTAGAAAACGTGACATAAAGTATGATTAACAACGTGACAATACATATATCGAACCCAACGCTACCCGGAATCTATATTGCTACGTTTGCCATGGCTCCCACAACCCTAGTTGCGGGAGTTTTAGTTACTCATGCTCGAAGATGAAAAGAAGAAAGTCATGTTCATAAAATACTAAAGAAACGAGATCCTTACAATATATTGAGGACAATCTTCAAGTATCCAAGGACAAAAGAAACCAAGAACTCAAGAACGAATCAAGAACACGAATGTTAATTCAAGAAACGTGTTCTTGCTCTCGAAAACTAACTAAAAACGTGTTTAAACTAATGGGTCAATAATAAATTACATAAACCTAACATAGGGTATTTATAGGAGTCAAAGAAACCAAATCCAAAACGGGCTAGGAATCCCCAAAACGCGGGTCGCCGCTTGAAGCTACTGCCTAAGCGTGACGGCCAGGCTTGACGGACCGTCAGGGAAGTGACGGACCGTCGCCTGGGCCGTCACTGCTTGGCAGCAACACTGCCTCACGTTGACGGTCCCAGTGACAGACCGTCACACTTGTGACGGACCGTCACTCAGGACGTCACTCTTAGGCAGAATGTTGTTTTTCGCGTATTTTCTTCCGTTTCCGTGTTTGTTTCCATTTCCTACAAATACAACATAAAAACATCAAAAACAACAATGGTTGCTTGAAAACGTACGATTGTTCTTAGTAAAAAGGAGTCGAAAGTGACGTAAATTAGCGTCACATCACTCATCTTCTCTTGCAAAAACGAAATAATATGTAACGAAAATGCAAGTCAATCAATATAAATCATTGTACAATCTTTTCGATACATTTTTTACATTATACACATATTTTACATTCCTTACTCAATATATTTATTCTTACATTATTTGTACTTAAATATATATTACTTATACATTTTTCATATATATATATATATATATATTTTATAGTAGTATCTATTCTTTTATATTAACATATTTACATACTTTTTATACTGACATATTTACATACTTTTTATATTAAATATACATTCTTTTACACTCTTTTTTATACTTTCTTACATATAAATTTTCATACACACTAAATTTTCTCATACATATAAAAATACATTTCATACTCTTACGCACATATTTTAAAATTATTCTTTGCACTTGTATATATATATTTTTTACTGTTCATATTTATACTTTTTAAAAATGATGTTTTACCTCCTCTCTCTTTAAAAATTAAGTTTAGTCAGGTACCACATTTGTGGATTCCGAAGGATGCCTAACACCTTCCCTTCGGAATAACTTGAACCCTTACCTAGAATCTCAAATGGTTTTTCGCAGATTAAAATACGAGTCATACATGTCAATAATAAAAAATAGGTTTCCTTATTTTCCTTAAAAATTGGGTGGCGACTCTGTACATAATAAAAATTCTTTTAGAGTCCATAACTTGTGCTTTATCTAACCTTGGTAAAAATAGGGCATGACAGCCAAGATTAGAGAATTTCGAGGTTCACATTATGAGAAAGGCTATGATTATGATGATCTCTGTATCCATCCCGAAATGGACCTACCAGAGGGATTCAAAATTCCTAAGTTTGAAACCTTCAAAGGTGTGAGAAATCTCGAAGCCCACCTAAGAAGCTATTGCAACCAGATGGTCAGTGCCCGGAAGAACGATGCTCTATTAATGAGGCTTTTCAGTCAAAGTTTGAGCGGGGAAGCATTAGAATGGTTCACCTCCCAAGAACTGAAGAAATGGTCCAGGTGGAGTGACCTAGCCCGAGACTTCGCTCAACGGTTTGCATATAATGTGGAAGTCATCCCAGATCAATACTCTCTAGGGCGCATTAGGCAAAAATCGAATGAAGACTTCAGGGACTATGCCTACCGATGGAGGAAAAAAACGGCGAGAGTCTGGCCTCTTTATGATGGAAGAAGAAATAAGCACGGTGTTTATGCGCACTCAGGAGTCGGAATTTTATGACAAAATGATATCAGCAGTCAAAGCAAAGTTTGCTGACCTGGTCAAAATCGGTGAAATTGTAGAAGAAGGTCTTCGTAGTGGCAAGATTGCCAAGCCTGCTTCCTTCTCAGGATCGACAGGGTTTTCCAAGAAGAAAAAGGAAGAGGTATCTTCAGTGACCTCCAGTCCTAGAACGAAGCCAAAAAAGCCTTTTGGAGCCAACTACAGAAAGTCACTTGTTCCGACAACTCCTCCCCTAGCTCCATAAAATCCTCAACCAATTTTCTATACTCAACCCATCTACCAAACTTCACAACCAAATATGCATCCCATCTACCAAGCTCCACAACCAAATGTTCAGCCCACTTACCAAGCTCCTCCCCAAAACTTTCAAGTGTACCAGAAAGCTCCTGAGAACCAAAATAATCATCAGGTTCCTCCTCCTACTAACATCAATCTCCCCCATCCAAATGTAGAAAAGAAAGCTCCTCAAACTTTTACCCAACTAGCTGAAACTAGAACCTAGTTGTACGAGAGATTGAAAGTCGTTGGGCTTATTCAGCCCCCTCCACACAAACCAGGTAATACTGACTCTCATTTCTTTAAAGCTAACCGGCATTGTGCTTACCACTCCAGAGGAGCCGGACACAGTACCGAAGACTGCATTAACCTGCGGCATAAGATTCAGAACTTGATTGATCAAAACGTGATCACTTTGCAAACAGCACCACCGAACGTTAATAATAACTCACTTCCGAATCACGAAGGATCCGCTTTGAATATGATCGAGATGGAAGAAGACTAGGTCGTGAGCAAATCCATAGTGTCAGCTAGTCCTAGAAAGTCAGAAGAATTGGAGAAGTTTGTGGCTGCCTTGAGTATCACGGAGAATCCGCCATTCATAGTATTAGCAGCACCACAACAAGCTTTCTCTTTGGTACCGGCAGAAAAGGAGTTCATAGTTGAGGCCGATGCAGCCCATGGTATGACAAGATCGGGAATATGTTATATCCTCGATAATTTGGCGAATGATACTTACAAAAAAGAACTGCAAAAGAGGCCAATCACTGAAGGAGAAGCGGAATTTTTTTGGATAATAATGCAGTCAAAAGAGTATTCCATTGTGAAACACTTGGAGAAGACCCCCGCCCAGATTTCCATTTGGGCACTACTCATGAGTTCTCAGTACCACAGACAAGAATTGCTCAAAGTCCTGAATGAAGCTTATGTACCGATAGGTACTAGTGCAGAAAATTTGACTTCCATGGTAAGCCAAGTCCTGAGGGGTCATTGCATTTGCTTTAGTGACAATGAGTTGCCTTTTGAAGGCATGATGCAGAACAAAGCCTTGCATGTCACTATCAAGAGTTAAGAGAAGATCGTGAATAGGGTATTGATCGATGATGGATCGGGGCTGAATATCAGTCCTTTGTCAACCTTAACTCAGTTAGAATATGACCTAGGAAAGATTCGCCAGAGCAGGGTCAATGTAAGAGCTTTTGACGGAGGTCAAAGGGACACTATCGAAGAAGTTAACTTGTACATCCAAATAGGACCCGCCAAATTTCATACTGAATTCCAAGTTATGGATATCGCCACCAGCTATAACATGCTCCTGGGAAGGCCATGGATCCATGGAGCCGGAGCTGTCCCATCAACCTTGCACCAGATGGTGAAATTTGTTTGGGAAGAACATGAGGTGGTAATCCATGGAGAAGGGAGTCACTTGAGTCATCCCAATGGTTATGTTCCTGTAATTGAGGAAGTCCCGAGGGGAAGTAATTTCACAGTAGAGATCGTTAATGCCACTGGAGAGGACCTTGCTCCTCAAATTCCTATGCTGCCGATCTATAAGATGTTTGCAACCACGATGCTAAGGAGCGGATACGAGCCAGGTTTGTGTTTGGAAAAGAACTCTGATGGTATGATAGAGCCGTTGAGCATCCCTGGACAGATGACCAAGCACGGATTAGGGTATATGGTCCAAGAGGACCAGGTGAGGGTTGAAGAGAAGAAGCAGTTAGGACTGCCTAAGCCACTTCCTTATTTATATCAGTCATTCCCGGTGCATATCAGTCCTCCAAGCGATGGGTTAGAGGATGGAATAGGAGATCTGTTCGAGAAATATGATGTCATAATAGAAGAAATCCCCGAGGCAGCTCTGATTAGGTATGCCAAGCCTGGCAAAAAGCTGCAGAACTGGGTCGCAACTCCTCTCGTGACTCTCCGCTCGGCTGGGTAGGCAAAGACTCTATTTTATGAAAATTGGTGATGGTCCGGATGAGGCTCCACGACCCTCCCTTTATGTTTTAATATTCTTCGTACTATTTACTACTTTCCAAAAGGCATGAACCTACATTTATGTAGGTTGTAGCCATAGTTTGTAAATATTTATGGATTTTAATGAAAGCCTCTTTATTTTGAAAATATTTGTTGATTAAGTTTGTTCATGCTTACTTGTTATTGTCTAACCTATTTTGTTTCGATTTCAGTAATAATAAAATAAAACCTGCCACTGTCATGTCAAGAGCTTAACAAACAAATCGAGCTAGATGATGATGATTTCGAGGAATATGACGAAGAAACTATGGTTCCCGAAGAATTAACAGAGGAATTAAAAGACTTTGAGAACCAAGAAAAGCCTAACCTATAGGAAACCGAGATAGTCAATCTAGGAGATAGCCAAGAGGTCAAAGAAACCAGAATCAATGTCTATCTGACAGAAGAACAGAAAAGAGAACTCATTAAATTTCTCCAAGAGTACATCGACATATTTGCTTGGGCCTACAGTGACATGCCAGGACTAAGCACAGACATAGTCTCTCACAAGTTGACTATCAACCTAGGGTTTGATCTGGTCAAGCAAAAGACTCGAAAATTCAAGCTCGACCTGAGTTTAAGAATCAAAAAAGAAGTTACCAAACAGATACAGTCTGGAGTGGTAGAAGTCACAAAGTACCCGACTTGGTTGGCCAACATCGTCCCAGTTCCCAAGAAAGATGAGAAGATCAGAATCTGCGTTGACTATCAGGACCTGAACAGGGCCAGTCCCAAAGACAACTTTCCATTACCCAATATCCACATCCTTATCGATAACTGCGCGAAGCATGAAATGCAGTCATTTGTAGATTGTTTTACTGGGTACCATCAGATCTTAATGGATGAAGAAGATACGGAGAAAATGACTTTCATCACACCTTCGGGTGTTTATCATTACCAGGTAATGCCATTCGGCCTCAAAAATGCCGGTGCCACTTATATGCTGGCCATGACGACCATTTTTCATGACATGATTCACAAGGAGATTGAAGTGTATGTGGATGATGTGATTGTCAAGTCCCGCGAGAGTTCGAATCACCTAACTCACTTAAGAAAGTTCTTTGATCGGCTATGAAAGTACAATCTGAAGTTAAACCCCGCCAAATGTGCTTTTGGGGTCCCAGCCGGCAAGCTGTTGGGCTTCATAGTCAGTAGAAGGGGCATCGAGTTTGATACCTCAAAAATCAAGGAAATCCAGGAGTTACCTTCCCCGAAGACTAAGAAAGAAGTCATGAGTTTCTTGGGAAGGCTGAATTACATTAGCAGGTTCATAGCCCAGTCAACGGTTATTTGCGAACCTATCTCCAAGTTACTAAAAAAGGATGCGCCGTCCAACTGGACCAAAGAATGCCAGCACGCTTTTGATCGCATCAAGAATTATTTATCCAGTCTGCCAATGTTGGTCCCTCCCAGAGAAGGAATTCCATTGTTGTTGTATCTGTCAGTCTCGGAAAATGCATTTGGTTTCGTCCTGGGACAGCATGATGAAACTGGAAAGGAAGAATGAGCAATTTATTATCTGAGTAAGAAGTTCACTCCGTACGAGGCTCATTATACTTTACTAGAAAGGACTTGTTGTGCTTTGACTTGGGCCGCCCAGAAGTTGAGACATTATTTGTCGTCCTACACAACATATCTCATTTCCAGAATGGACCCCCTGAAGTACATATTCCAAAAGGCCATGCCTACGGGGAAATTGGCCAAGTGGCAGATGTTGCTAAGTGAGTTTGACATTGTATATGTGACTCAAAAAGCAATTAAAGTACAGGCCTTAGCGGATTATATAGCTGAAAATCCGATTGATGAAGATTATGAACCACTCTGTACTTGCTTCCCTGATGAAGAAATTATGTTCGTAGGCGAGGATATTGCAGAAGCATACCCTGGTTAGATACTGTTCTTCGATGGAGCGGTTAATTTCAAAGGTTCAGGCATTGGAGCAGTCCTAGTATCGAAAACTGGTCAGCACTACCCGGTGATAGCCAAACTCTATTTCCCGTGCACCAACAATATGGCCGAGTATGAACCTTGTATTCTTGGTATCCAACTGGCTATTGATATGGATGTTCGAGAACTCTTGGTCATAGGTGACTCTGATTTGCTAATCCACTATGTCCAAGGTGAATGGGCTGTGAAAAACCCCAAGATTGTGTCGTACGTGAAGTGGGTACAAAGACTGTGCAAGAGGTTTAGAAAGATCGAGTTCAAGCATACTCCCAGGATTCAGAATGAATTTGTCGATGCTTTAGCAACCATATCCTCCATGATTTAGCACCCCGATCAGAATTACATCGATCCATTGGTAATTGGTCTCAAAGAGCAACCTGCACACTGTGCGCAAGTTGAAGCAGAATCAGATGGAAAACCATGGTATTATGATATTAAGAGGTATCTAGAAGCCGGAGTCTATCCCGAGGACGTGACCGCCAACCAAAAGAAAACCATCCGCCGAATGGCCAACAACTTTTTCCTCAATGCAGAAGTTCTGTATAGGAGGACTCCAGATCTTGGATTCTTAAGATGCGTTGACTTGGTTGAAGCCACAAGATTGTTAGAAGAGGTACATGCTGGAGTGTGTGGTCCCCACATGAATGGGTTCACCCTAGCCAAGAAGATCTTGCGAGCCGGATACTTTTGGATGACTATGGAAAATGACTGTAGCAAATTCGTGCAAAAATGTCACAAATGCCAGATCCACGGAGACTTGATTCGAGTGCCACCTAGCGAGCTTCATGCTATGAATGCACCTTGGCCTTTTGTAGCCTGGGGCATGGACGTCATTGGACCCATTGAACCATCCGCCTCAAATGGACACAGATTCATTTTGGTAGCCATTGATTATTTCACCAAGTGAGTGGAAGCTGCTTCTTACAAATCTGTAACCAAGAAGGTTGTAGCTGACTTTGTCATAAATAATTTGATTTGCCAATATGGAATCCCCGAGTCAATCATCACGGATAACGGAGTGAATCTGAATAGTCACTTGATGAGAGAAATATGTGAGCAATTCAAAATTACTCGCCAAAATTCAACTGCATACCGTCCATAAATGAATGGAGCTGTGGAAGCTACCAACAAGAACATCAAGAAGATTTTAAGGAAGATGGTTGATAATCACCGATCCTGGCACGAGATGTTGCCTTATGCTTTGTTGGGATATTGGACGATCGTCAGGACTTCGACCGGAGCAACTCCATATGTGTTGGTATATGGTTCAGAAGCGGTGATACCCGCTGAGGTTGAAATACCATCCCTTAGGATCATTCAAGAAGCCGGACTGAGTAATGAAGAATGGGTTCGCGCTCGTCACGAGTAACTCATGATGATTGATGAGAAAATGATGATTGTTGTATGCCATGGTCAGCTGTACCAGCAACGAATGATTCGTGCATTCAACAAAAGAGTGAGAGCTCGCATGTTCGCTAAAGGACAACTGGTCCTTAAGCGTATTTTCCCCCACCAGGAGGAATACAAAGGAAAATTTGCACCTAATTGGCAAGGTCTGTATGTTGTCCAAAAGGTGTTATCCAGAGGAGCCTTGATTCTGTCCGAGATGGATGGCCAAATGTGGCCCAAGCCGATCAACTCCGACGCCGTGAATAGATACTATGCCTGAGGATAGTTTTTTTTAAAATTTCTTTCCCTGTAATCACACTTTATGATTGTAATCATTTTAATGCTTTGTAATAAGCTTAAAATATCCCCATCCTCTATGTACGAACTACGTTTGACCTGAATTCTCAAGAATGAGATACGTAGGCAGCCTGTGTCGGCTTCGGTCAATCCCTTAGGAAAATTTATCTTTTTCTTTCCTGAACTACGTTCGACCTGAATTCTCAAGAATGAGATATGTAGGCGGCCTTTGTCGGCCTCGGTCACCCCTGTATTTATTTCTGACATTCTCCCACTTCAAGTATGGGAACTACGTTTGACCTGATTCCTGCCTCAACGGGATACGTAAGCGCCACAACGGCTCGGTCATATCACCCAGGAAATGGAAACTGGGCATAATATTTGAGAAAGGAATCTCGAAAATTCAGAAGGCGAAGATCGTCTCCAACAAGTCAGAATACAGAATGTGCCGAAGAGCAACAAAAATGAATATCGAGAGAGAATCTCGTAATCCCCACAGAGTCTCAAGTCTCTTACCAATGGAATGAGATTCATCATGAAACCCTTAACTGGGGCAGAAATTTTGAGGAGGACCTCAAAATTTCCACCAAGCTTAATCCTAGAGCTTAGAATCAAACTTTGGAAAGTTCCCCAATACTGAAAGATCAAAGTCTACTTCAGATCCCCAGTCCGAGGTGGATTAATCCCCAGTTGTGACAGATTCCTCGAAGAGCATTTTCGAATTCCCCAGCTAGGATGACAAAGGATTTCCAGAGTCCGCCAGTAACGTGTTAAGATGCCAAAGTCTCGAGTAAGGGACGTTCGTTGAGCCAGCACATGACATGACGGGAAGAGATTTTTCCAAAATATCCTTTTTCAAATCTTGATTTTCCAAAGAACTTGTTTGAAAAAATCTTTACAAAAATTGGTTCTACCCCTTTTAATTTGACTTTGTATTATGTCTATCATGACCCGGGAAGTCAAAGACGATGAGCGCTCGAGAGTGGAAAACACCCAGCAAAGACAAAGCAAGGAGCAGATGATCGAAGGAGGTCAATCCATATCAGTTTCACCAGAAACTAACAATTTTCTGTGGATGCAGGTTGTCCTAAAAAGTATGTTAGAAATTGGGGAAATCCCCTCGTTATTCAACGCGTTCAATAAAATGCAACAAGACCAGATGCCACAAACTTGGTGATAAAAGCCAAAACAATGGGAAGAAGCCAAAGAGGCAAAAAGTCCCTAGAACGGGCAAATCTTCTTGTAGTTCACGAAAGCTATTAAGTAAAAAGAGATCGACAGCATCCTCAAGTACCCGAGCAGATCAGTACATTTGGTCAGCTTCAAAGTAGGACACCAAATGAGAGATCGACGACGTTCTCTTCCAATCCCCAAAAATTCAGGAATCACCACGAACATACAATGTTCGAAAATGGTACTTATGGCTCTCCCCAGGAATGGGCACGACCATTTTGCTCACAATTTGTTTTGATTAATTTCATAGACATTGTATTTAAAGTTCTTCAAAGTTTGATTGTGGTCGCTAGTAAAAGCGACGCTGTGTCTACTAATTATTTGCTTTGAGCACAAGTACCCACCAAGGAGTCAATAAGACAACACAAAAAATCGAAGGTAATGTTTTGTGCAACTACTACGCATGTCATTACATGATCATCCACACCATCATATCCGCATGTCATTGCACGATCATCCACGAGGGCCATCATATTTGCATATCGAGAGGACCATGCCACGAGGGCCATCATATTTGCATATTGAGAGGACCATGCCATGAGGGCCATCATATTCGCATGTTGAGAGGACCATGCCGTGAGGGCCATCATATCTACATGTCGAGAGGACCATGCCACGAGGGCTATCATATTTGCATGTTGAGAGGACCATGCTATGAGGGCCATCATATTCGCATGTTGAGAGGACCATGTCATGAGGGCCATCATATCTACATGTCGAGAGGACCATGCCACGAGGGCCATCATATTTGCATGTCGAGAGGACTATGCCATGAGGGCCATCATATTCGCATGTCGAGAGGACTATGCCGTGAGGGCCATCATATCTACATGTCGAGAGGACCATGCCATGAGGGCCATCATATCTGCATGTTGAGAGGACCATGCCACGAGGGCTATCATATCTACATGTCGAGAGGACCATGCCATGAGGGCCATCATATTTGCATGTCGCAAGGACCATGTCAAGAGGACCATCATCATCATTAATACCACAGATACATTCTCTATGAGTATTATGTCCCTCTACCGGCCAGTTTCAAAGAGGATGACATTCATAGGCGTCCCTAAGTCGCACTTACTGCACTAGATCGACTCTCAACATGCTTATATCCGAGATCGTGTGAGACGGTGGAGTCTAACGTTGAGGATATCATTATCATCATTATCATTATCATCAATTCTTATGCCAAGTCTGGCATTCAGCATATTTATATCCGATATCGCATGAGACAGAGGGGTCTGATGTTGAGGGTAATTTGCTGCATTTATTATGCCAAGTCTGGCATTCAGCATATTTATATTCGATATCACGTAAGACAAAAGAGTCTGACGTTGAGGGTATATTTACTCCTCTATTATGCCAAATCTGGCACCCAGCATATTGATGTCCAATATCACGTAAGATGATCGAGTCTGACGTTGAGGATATTTATGCACTCTTATTCGAAAGCGTCGATTGCCGAAAGAGGCAATTATATTTGATCGAGTGGAAAAGGCCTTGTCACCCTCGATAATCAAATACCGATTGCCATCAAGGTCCAAGGCGTATAGTCGGAGGGATATCTGTAAGACGCCATCCAAATCGGACGATGAATTAAATTTTTCCAAAAAATTATTAGATCGAAGGTCGTCTGTAAGTCACGGTGATATCTGAAGCCGGATAGTGTGCAAGATTGCCCAAAACTTGACAGACTAAGGGTTATCTGTAAGACACAGCGATATCTAAAACCGGATAGTGTGCAAGATTATCTGAAGATTGACAGTTGAAAGGTAATGCATAAGTCGCAATAATATCCTAATTGGATAAAAGTGCAAGACTACCAAAAGTTGATATTCCGAGGGTTATCTATAAGCCACGACATATCCACGTTGATATTGTGCAGGACTACCCAAAGGCTACCAATCTAAGGGAAATATGTAAGTCGCGTTACATCCAAGATCGGATAAAAGTGCAGGATTACCCAAAAAATTGGCAATTCGGAAGACATCTGTAAGCCGCCTCTATCCAAAGTCAGATGATGTGCAAGATTACTCGAAAGTTGGCCGGTTAAAGGCATCTGTAAGCCACCTCTATCAAAAGTCAGATAATGCGCAAGATTACCTAAGGCCTGACAATTCAAGGAATATCTGTTAGTCGTGTCAATACGGATGATGCACGAGATTTACCCCAAAGGCATATGCAATAGACCACTACCAAAAGCCAAGAAGGCTATCACATTCAAGAGAATACCGCAGACGGTCAAGAGGGTGGTCGCCATCAAACGACTACAAAGGTCATCATACTCAAAAATTGCCACACAAGCAATCCTATCCGATAGACAAGAAGGCTATCATGTTTGACTGTCATGGAAGTCGCTATTTCCTAAAGACAGAAACAGGAAAGACGACATACGCTCCAAAAGGCAACATACGCGAAAAAATAAGGTACAAAGCTATCGTTCTCCATTGAATCACTTTACTACTAACCTCTCGGTTTCAAAATATTGCCAAGAAACATCCAAGAGGATGAAAATCTCAAACTAGAACAACAAGTACAAAACACGTCAAAAAGATGTCGCGACCTAAGATTCGGACATAACCCAAGAATGAGGTATGGCCAGGAAACTACCTCCAAGTGGAATTATGTTACTACTAACAATTTTGTTTTGAAATGTTGTCGAGAGCATCCGAGAAGGATGAAATTCTCAAAATAAAACCACAGGTGCGGACTACATAAAAAAGGACGCATCACAACGTGGAACTTTTTCTTAGCAGCAAACTGGGACATAGTTCGAAGAGGGATATCAAACTCTTTGGGCGCGAGCCGAGGAACAAATTGCCACCGCCATCAAACCACACCCCTTTCAGAAGGCATGTGAGTATTTCCTATCTTCGGAGTCTTAGTTTCTCATCCAGGGTATTTTCTGAACTCACGCTGGAAGCAATATTCCTTCTTTTCAAATTCGGGTGACAATACACCTCGAGCTTTGGAAATTATATCCAGGTAAAATCTTACTTATGGGTGTTAAGAGCTCCACATTCATAGTAGAGGTTACAAGCCTCTTTTCTGTAGCTCAATCCATTTGTCACTCATCCCGAGTCAAAGGTTGTCTTAACATAAAGATTACCTTTTCCACCGATTGAGTCGAACTACAAGCGGCCTGATTCCTAAGTCCTAGGATATGTAGGCGGGCTCTGTTTTGAAAACTCGGTTGCATTCCTAACTCCCCCCAATCTTCTTACTACCCCAGCTTTCCGGTCTCTCTGTACTCTGAAACCGGAATAGTTTGGAATTCCTTGAAAATCATACGTAAAATCAAGCGTCTTGAACTACAATTGTCCTGAGTTCTTATGTAACCTGAGATATGTAGGAAACTCGATGTCAGAGTTCGGCCATAACTCCTTAAAATTCGTGCTAGAACCAACCGCTTCCTGAAGATGAATCTGTGATCGGATAAAATTAGGAACGTCAATCCCCTTTGCCCAGGGTTCATTAGACTCACCCTACCCAAAGGGAGGGGCAGTTGTTGACACTCAATTTTTACCCACCACATTACAAATTAATCTTGAGCCTTTTAAATTTTAAACAATTTTTGAAATAACTGTTTTGTAAAAAGGGGATAAAATATTTTCCAAATAAGCTTTATAATAGTTTTTGAGTAATGATTTATATTTTTCATATTTAATTATGTGAAATTTGTATAAGTTTACTTAAAAAAAACTATTTTAGAGTTTAATTCCGTAAGAAAATCCTTTTGAAAGATTAAGCATTTGATTTTCCTCCAAATTAATTCAAATAATGGATTAATTGAATAAATTAATTTCATAATTTGTAAAGGAGGTAATTGTGTTAAATACGATAATTATTTCAATTTTGTTTAGGTTTAAAGAAAGGCTCAATTGGTTAATTGTAATTAGTTTGGCTTCATTCCAATGCTAGCCTAAATCCTTAAAGCTATTTCAATTGTAGCCAAAATTCGCCTATTTATTCCTAATTGGCTACCCTATTAATTTAAGAATGGCCACATTTTTACATAAACACCTCTCATCTGCTTTACTCTTTCACCACTTGGGCCACTCAAACACATAACCCGCCTGGCCCAATCCCCATTCACCCTTATTTCCCCATTTATCAACCCCCAGCCCACCTTTTATCCGCCGACCCGGTCCATCCCACCATACTCACCCCTATACTCCACTCCTTTCTTTCTCTTTCTCTTAGACTCAACCAAACACCCCCTTTCACTCTCTTCTTCTTCTTCTCTCAATAACCCAGAAAACCCTAAACGCTGCCTCCTTCCCTCAGTCTTCTACAGCTCTCACGCGTCTCACTCTCCATGTTGTACGAGCAACGTGCCTCGTACAACACTTCAGCTCACCCAATACGCTCCTTAGCTCTCCTCTCTCTTCGTCGTCCCTCTAAACGATGAAATCAGTACGAACTCCAATGTTTCCCCAACGTTCCTTAAATGAATCCAGCCTCAAACCCTCATCACCTCTGTTAAAATTCCCAAACTCCATCCTTAGCTCCGTCAAAAATTGAGCTGGCAGCCCAGAATATTGTAGAAATCGCCTAGGTGTTGATTTCTCCGCAAAACCTTTGGAAATTGGTACGAGTTTGTACCATTTATTTGCTGATTCAGCCTTATTCGTTGAAGGAATTCGAATTTCCTTCAACTCTTTCCCAGAAATACCCTTTCATTTTCCCCCTCTTTTCACCCCCAAAATTTCCCCTATAAATAGCCCTCCCCTTTGCTGCATGTGAGCTCAGCGAATTTGGGGGAAAATTGAATGTTTTGGGGAAGCGCTTCTCTAACCTTACGCAACTAAATCAGTTATTTTGAGAAAAGAAACACTAAAAATCAAACTCCGACGAGTTTATCACTGGTCCCGGTGATGGTGAAGTTTTCCGGCAAAGCTCTAGTCATAGGTCGCTGCTCCAAAGAAGGCGCCACTCTCTTTTCTCTTTACTGTTTTCTTTTTCTTAACACCATGTGAGGCCGGAGTTTGGGAAAATGTTAACTCTAGGTATATTTGTTGTACTGGTGCTGTTTCTCATGGTTTTAGGCTGGTGATTATTGTGATTTTTGGGTACTGATTCCTCTTAGAAATCTTATAATCTTCATTGGTTTTGTCGACTTGTGAAACATGTAGATACTATGAACATAGATTCAGAATTTGTTGATATAAAATACTTGATTTCTGCTTGACCCTTTCCTGTTTTCCCCAATTTCCTTTGTCCTGATGATGTTCTTGTTTTGTTTTCTTCTTTTTCCTTTACTGTTCTGCCTATGCTAAGATGATTGTGTATTGGCATCAACTCGTGTGTAAATTTGTCAATCGTGGTTTAAACTCTGCCTTGGTTTTGTTTGGGAAAGCATGAATTCCTATGTTGTTAAGTGGTGTTATGAGTTCCTTGTTGTGATTGAGAACTAAAGATGAATCTTATCCCCTTCATGATATGTTCTTCATCTTTGCAAGTTCCCATGATTCAGCCTCCTTTTTATAAACACCAACTTCATCACCCCCTCGTATATGATATGCTTCACATGGAACATTGAAAACTAGTATGATTATATCACTCTTTTTGGCATGCTAATGTTTCAAGTCTAATTTTATTTGAAAAACTACTTAAGATTAGTAGTTTTGGCTCTTGTCATGATAGTATCTTCTCTAGAAAACCCCTCTTCCTTGTATGATGTTCAAAACTGATTACATACTTGTGATTGGTATTTGTCATATTGAAATCTGTCTCAGCCTTCTTGTTTTCTCCTTTGACCTATTTTCTTTTGGTAATGAGTAATGTTAAGACCATGCTACATAGCTGACTTTCCTCCAGACTCTAAATGGTTTTGTGTCAAACTATTCTCATGATCTCTGATTCAATAGGTTCTTTTATGACTAGAATTAGCATTTCTTATGTCTTAAGTTCTGGCTTGATCTCAAAGTTTGGGTATTGAACAGTCTGGTAAATAATGAGTATGTATGGGAACTGTTTTGTGTTTCTATGGAAATATGTTGTGTTTCTTTTTAAATTTGTGCATTTGGACATATGATTTTCAGTCACCATCAGTCCGGGGTCTACCATAGAGGAAATCTATTTGATCTTTCCCTTTTTTATTTACTTTGATTCTAAAAAATAGTGAATTCGAATGAATAGTTGTTTGTGTTTCGAATTGCTGTGAATATGCAAGCATGTTCCTATTTGCTTTAAATCAATGGTTTGCTGTTTTAAACTAAACAAAGTATCATATTTCGTATGCCTGAACCTTGTGGGTATTTCTGTGATTATCAACTAATTCCAAATGAACCAACTGTGCGAAGAATACAATTTAAGTATGAAATCTGTGTGTGGCACCATTAATTGCTTAATTATTTTGTTTGGTCTTACTTAGATGTAAACTAATCTTTATTTTATTTCTCTTCTATGTATGATACTATGGTGGAGTTCAATTGGACTCCCAGACCACCTTCATTGCATTTTTGTTGGGCCTAGCCCAACAACGTCTGAGTCAGCACACTCGAGTCCCAAAGGGACCAAATCTGTGAAGTTGAAGCAGCCCAATACTTGAAGAAAAAATGGGCCAAGCCCACGATGTTGTACCAGCAGTCGAAACAGTCCAAAATGGACTGAATAGTGAAGAAATGGGCCAAAGCCCATAATACAAAGCAGCAGCAACAATCCAGTAAAGAGAAATGGACTAAGTCCAAATGGAATGGCGGTGGGCCTAAAGAGGGCCCACACACTAGATTTTTAGGACAAGGTTAGATTAATAGCTAATTATGCCCTTTAGAGAATTGTTTAGTTAGGATTAATTATATTAATTTGGACTGACATTATAACTTAGTTGAATTATTTCTAAAAAGAGTCAATATTTTTGTTCAAATACTTTTAAATTGCTTATTGTTTTCTTCGTGGACTGATCCTAAAATTTTGTTAAAAATGACTCATTTTCCTCCACGTTTAAAGCAAGACTCTTTCATATATTATCCCTCCTAATATCAACTCTTTAAATAAAAATAAGATGTTTTCATACAAAAATCAATCCCTTTTCAAAAGGTTAGTCAACAAGTTAGTTTTCAAACAAGTCCGGATAACCACGAGTTAGCGGATATTTCGAGTGCTTTAAAACCCTTCTCGAAATATTAATTTGAATCGTTACCCAAAATCTTGAAATTTCTAAAGTCTTTATCTGTTTTGGATTTTTTTAAAAAGAAAAATTAAAGTTTTTTTTGGTTTTTTACTTTATAAAAACTAAGTGGCGATTCTTGCTTTTAATTGAAAACGTTTTGACTTCAACTCAGAATTTCGAAATGGTTTTCAACACACCAAGTCATTTTTCCCATAAAACAGAAATGGCGACTCCGCTGGAGATAATTCAACTAGGTTCTAACCCTATTGTTTGAAACTAACTTATTTGACTAACTATTCGAAATTGTAATAATTAGTAAACTTTATTTGCTTTCATTACTTGTTTACTTTCTCGCACTTATAAAATGTTCATGGCATCTTCCACCTCACTTGGCAAAAACATTAGACTGCATTAGGGGTAAAAGGGTGATTACGTAAGTTTTTGCGGTCGTTCATAACAAAAACACACAATTTCCAAAACAGATGAGTGAAGTAGTTGACCCGCGGTCGGTTAACGGTCACTTGTTATTTCAAGCTTGGGTTCTACGCCCGGGTTTCCGGTCGATTTCAAAACCTATTCTAGAAACTCAGGATAGAGCGAAACCAAATCCCAAAATAGGCATTAGCCTAGAACGTCTTAATATCCAAGGGATATTGAGTCCATTAGTAAACTGCCAAAACACGTCAAAAGGGTTTTCGACCCGACGATGTAGCATCCAACTATGTGCCATTTGAAAGACGTATGTGTTGTAGTCGGACTATCATCCTAGGGGGAGGGGCAACAAGCTACTCTATTTTGTAGGATGTCAAAATTCCTTAAGTTCGATATGGTGAAAGAAGCACCTCTCCTCCTCCGAATGTGGTGGATAAATCTGGGTCCTAACCGTCAGAAGACAGTCCGTCAGTATATGGGACATTTACCGTCTTTATTAGATATGGAGGCCTGTCCAGAATTGATCGAGGTTTTAATGGGATATTGGTATAACAAGAAAATGATGTTCTGATTTGGAACGATGGAAATGACCCCAACGATAGAAGAACTCAGAGATTGCCTAGAAACCGTAGGAACAACCAACGAAAGGAGATTAAGGCCTCAACAAGGCATCTTAATACCGAATAAACCCACCCCAACTCAGATTGCAAAGTATCTTCACTTGTGGGAGAATCAATGCCCGTGGATAAGGGGTCTAAGTATCTCCTTTCAAGAACTCTACAACCACTTTGGCACTAGGGAAGGGTTCTTTCAGTATCAAGGCAAATTCTACACGTTTCAAGAGTGGTACAAGACCCGAGCCTTGGCGTTCGCTATGGCTCTTTTAGGAATTATGGTATTTCCCTTAAACGAACAACTCCGTATCAACACTCGGGTAACAATGGTGGCCCATACCATGTTCCATGGCCTGACAAAAGGAACCATCATCAGCTATTTTCCTCTAGTACCTGTCATATTATCTGATATCTATAGAGCTTTGGGGAAATGCAAGAACGGTCATCGTTACTTTCAAGGGTGCAACCTACTTCTATAATACTGGATTCTCAAGTATTTGGCCAAAGATAATGGAAGCCAGGCAATCCCCAACCGATATGGAATCGATAACTGCAATATTGACAGAGATACTTAGTGACAGAGGCACCAAGAACAGGACCAAGATAGGATGGACCCAAGTTTTTTGTGAGCTTGGAGAAGACAATGTGCAGACGACGTTCGATGATTTTCACTCAAAAGAGGTAATTATGAAATGTCATGATCTAGCTTTCCTCCCTCTACCGGGAATTTGTGGGATCTGAATTTATGCTCCGCAAAGGGTCCTTAGACAATTTGGGAGGGTTCAAATGAAGCCAACAACCGTTCACATGGGTTTCTATATCATCGACTATGAGGAACATGAAAAGGTCCCAAAAGATGGGAAGATTCGGCATAATTGGAAGACATTTGAAAAGTTGGGTCCAGAAACTTTGGCCTCAGATAGTTTCAATCCTGGGTATGTGGACGGTTATAAGCAATGGTTGGAAGCAGACATTGCAGAAGCATCTATATCAGAACCACAGGTTGACTACAGACCCAATCTCCATCTCCAATTACTGAATCTCCAAGAGGAAATGGCCAGAAAGGAATGGGAGTTTCTTATGAAACAGGAGGAAGATCGGCGCCATAGCTGGGTTAACACAAGAGTTGGAAGACATGAGGGTAGGAATAACCCATCTAGGCCTAAGCTTGGCACAAAAGGTCACTCAGTTAGGACACGATCTCTATTGTGATATTATTTGTGATATACAATGCTTTATGTGCTATGTGTGTTGCTTAAATCAAGGATAATTAGTCCACTACATGCTAAAAAATTTCTAGAATACCATAGGCAGAAATGTGAGCCCACTATGTAATGTCTGACCTAAAATACTCCGAGTCCTCCAAGTTTCTCCGATAACCTTAAAGCCTTCTAAAAAATCTCTATTCTTTCAGGAAATGTTGAAATGGAAGTTGCAATCATGCGAGAAAGAATTCTGAGGATCCGAGAGGAAATGGAGGAAGTTCAAAAAAAGCACGAGGAAGTTGACCAACTAATGGAAATTGCCTTAGCTAGGACCAAAGAGGTGGAGGAGCAGACCGCCTAAGCTAAGGAGAGGATTGCTATGATTGACCAGATACTAGGCAAACCTGAGACTAAGACCAAACCAAACTTTGATCTGGAACTCGAAGAACTTCTCCTGGAGTTCGGAGACATAACTGGAGGTGTGAGGTGGATCAACAAAGGAAAGGAAAGAGTAATTGAGGAATCTGAAGAAAAGGAGCAAGTGCTCATGAAGTCCGCACGGGATAAGCACCTTCATGGAAAACCTAGAGGGAATGCTGAAAAGATCCAACTCCCAAACACAGGAGTCGACCATTGGACCAAAGTCAAGAGTGATGCTGTTTGGCCCACCAGATTCAGGCAAGGAGGAAAGCCTATCACCCTCAACGTTCACTCCCGGGAGTATGAAAGAAATCTAAAAGTGATCCTCTGTTCAGAAATTTATGAAACTCTGAAAGCTATGGGAGTTCTTCACCCCGACCTATCTGAGGGATACGGGTGTCACCCTCAGAATGAACACAAGGAGTGTGCCTATCATCCACGTCGCAGAGGGCACACCACTGATGAATGCAATGCCTTGAGAGCCCAAATTTATCACATGATTACTAGTGTCCAGATAAGCCACCTGTGGGGTCTTAGAACTATCCTCACATGCGACCAAGTTGGTCCTGGCATGCTAATCACCGAGGATATGACTATTCACCGCTATGACTTTACCGTCTTTCAGGACACTTACTACAAGATCTACGCTAAGTTGATTCAGGCCAAGGTTCTGGAGCCCGTGGAAAGGAATCCTGGTAAGATGTATAGGGCTTGGCGCCAAGGAATAGAGATTTACCTCTATCACGCAGGGATAGGAGGCCATGACATCGAAACTTGCCACCACTTTTGAGTTGACCTAGAATATCTCATTGATATGGGAAAAATCGAGTTGGAGTTTCCCCCTTATCACCCTTGAAGAGGAAGACCGGGAAGAGTCCGAGAGACCCGCCACTATCCAAAAGAAGCTTTAAAAGTAGCAAAGTTTTAGTTTTTAGTTATTACTCTTATGTCGTTTTTACTTTCCCATTGTAATCAAAAATAGTGGACAAAATGAAATGAAACAAAACTTATCTATGCCTTGTCTGAACTACGTAGGGCCTGAATTCTCCTTCGTGAGATACGTAGGCAGCCTTCAAGGCCTGGCCCCTATCTTTAAGAAATTTTCATTTCCCCCACTTTTTACAAGGGTGTCAGTAAGTACGGCAAGCAAAGGTGCTACAAGATCAACAAGTTAACTGTCATGATATAATCCATTTACCCAAAATCAACGGCAAATTCCTGTCCAATGAACTCTCGAGTCAAACTACCCGTGGACTAATTTTCCTTGATGAAAAGCAACTTTTATGTGTTTAAAGTAATTCTTATGTGTTTATTTTCTGCCAGATATTTTGTATTATTTATCACTAATAGGATCTAACACATCAGTCTTTGAGTTGTTTTTCTTTAACAGGTAGTAGAAACTGATATGTGTCGATGAAACTGGCCGAATATCCCTGCTTTACCCGCTCAAAGGCACACCTAGATTCATCCTCAAACCCTCGCTTCTGTAAAGGGAAAATAACTGATAGCGAAGAGGAGAACGCTTTGGCCGTAAGAGACAGTGTTATTGCCGAACAGAATGAAATAATTGCCGAGCTTGCAAGAAAATTGGAAAAGATGCAAGAATAAGTGCAAAAAGCCAAAGACGTCGCTAGCCTAGCTATCGCGGCCAACACTCCAGCTCTAGGTAACTCTCAGCCCCCTTTCCAGATTCCTTCACTAAACTCTCCATTGACCGAAAATCAACCAAGAAATATCCCTTCTGCCTCCGCGCCTAGACCCTTTAATGAACCCCTTTCAAACAACCCTCCTCATCTTGGATCCTCATATCAAATACATACTCCTCCCGTCCAACACACTAACCAGAGTAACAACCCAAGCGCCTACCTTCCACAAAACCTCTCTCCAAACTATCAAAATACGCCACCAAATACTTACAAATCTCAAAATAACCATCTTAACGTCACCAATGTCAGTAATCCCCATAATTACACTCCCACATACCCAAATGTCATGCCACACGTCCAACTCCCGCCCGTTCAAAATGTACCACCAACCACTTTCCACACTATGGCAGAACCATACCCCATTCTCCAGGAAAGCCCTAAGCTGGATCACTACAAGGAGAAGGAAAAAGAGTTAAGAGCCACAGAAAAAAAACACGACCATGACATGGCACAGATAAAGGAGGAGATATAAAAGATTAGAGAATTTCGAGGTTCATATTACGAGAAAGGCTATGATTATGATGATCTCTGTATCCATCCCGAAATGGACCTGCCAGAGGGATTCAAAATTCCTAAGTTTGAAACCTTCAACGGTGTGGGAAATCTCGAAGCCCACCTAAGAAGCTATTGCGACCAGATGGTCAGTGCCCGGAAGAACGATGCTCTATTAATGAGGCTTTTCAGTCGAAGTTTGAGCGGGGAAGCGTTAGAATGGTTCACCTCCCAAGAACTGAAGAAATGGTCCAGGTGGAGTGACCTAGCGCGAGACTTCGCTCAACAGTTTGCATATAATGTGGAAGTCATCCTAGATCAATACTCTCTAGGGCGCATTAGGCAAAAATTGAACGAAGACTTCAGGGACTATGCCTACCGATGGAGGAAGAAAGCGGTGAGAGTCTGGCCTCCTATGATGGAAGAAGAAATAAGCACAGTGTTTATGCGCACTCAGGAGTTGGAATTTTATGACAAAATGATATCAGCCGTCAAAGCAAAGTTTGACGACCTGGTCAAAATCGGTGAAATTGTAGAAGAAGGTCTTCGTAGTGGCAAGATTGCCAAGCATGCTGCCTTCTCAGGATCGACAAGGTTTTCCAAGAAGAAAAAGGAATAGGTATCTTCAGTGACCTCCAGTTCTAGCACGAAGCCAAAAAAGCCTTTTGGAGCCAACTACAAAAAGTCACTTGTTCCGACAACTCCTCCCCTAGCTCCACAAAATCCTCAACCAATTTTCTATACTCAACCTATCTACCAAACTTCACAACCAAATATGCAGCCCATCTACCAAGCTCCACAACCAAATGTTCAGCCCACTTACCAAGCTCCTCCCCAAAACTTTCAAGTGTACCAGAAATCTCCTGAGAACAAGAATAATCATTAGGTTCCTCCTCCTACTAACATCAATCTCCCCCGTCCAAATCTAGAAAAGAAATTTCCTCGAACTTTTACCCAACTAGCCAAAACTAGAACCCAATTGTACGAGAGATTGAAAGTCGCTGGGCTTATTCAGCCCGCTCCACACAAACCAGGTAATACTGACTCTCATTTCTTTAAAGCTAACCGGAATTGTGCTTACCACTCCGGAGGAGCCGGGACAAAGTACCAAAGACTGCATAAACCTGTGGCATAAGATTCAGGACTTGATTGATCAAAAGGTGATCACTTTGCAAACAGCACCACGAAACGTTAATAATAACTCACTTTCGAATCATGGAGGATCCTCTTTGAATATGATCGAGATGGAAGACGACTGGGTCGTGAGCAAATCCATAGTTTCAGCTAGTCCTAGAAATCCAGAAGAATTGGAGAAGTCTGTGGCTACCTGAGTATCACGGAGAATCTGCCATTCATAGTATTAGCAGCACCACAAAAAGATTTCTCTTTGGTACCGGCAGAAAAGGAGTTCATAGTTGAGGCCGCTTCAGCCCGTGGTATGACAAGATCGGGAATAAGTTATATCCCCGATGATTTGGCGAATGATACTTACAAAAAGGAACTACAAAAGAGGCTAATCACTGAAGGAGAAGCGGAAGAATTTTGGAGAAGAATGCAGTCAAAGGAGTATTCCATTGTGAAACACTTGGAGAAGACCCCCGCCCAGATTTCCATTTGGGCACTACTCATGAGTTCTCAGTACCACAGACAAGCATTGCTCAAAGTCCTGAATGAAGCTTATGTACCGATAGGTACTAGTGCAGAAAATTTGACTGACATGGTAAGCCAAGTCCTGGGGGGTTATTGCATTTGCTTTAGTGATGATGAGTTGCCTTTTGAAGGCATGATGCAGAACAAAGCCTTGCATGTCACTATCAAGAGTCAAGAGAAGATCGTGAATAGGGTATTGATCGATGATGGATCAGGGCTGAATATCAGTCCGTTGTCAACCTTAACTCAGTTGAAATATGACCTAGGAAAGATTCGCCAGAGCAGGGTCAATGTAAGAGCTTTTGACGGAGGTCAAAGGGACACTATCGGAGAAATTAACTTGTACATCCAAATGGGACCCACCGAATTTCATACTGAATTCCAAGTTATGGATATCGCCACTCCTGGGAAGGCCATGGAGCCATAGAGCCGGAGCTGTCCCATCAACCTTGCACCAGATGGTGAAATTTGTTTGGGAAGAACATGAGGTGGTAATCCATGGAGAAGGGAGTCACTTGAGTCATCCCAATGGTTATGTTCCTGTAATTGAGGAAGTCTCGATGGGAAGTAATTTCTACACAGTAGAGATCGTTAATGCCACTGGAGAGGACCTTGCTCCTCAAATTCACATGCCGCCGATCTATAAGATGCTTGCAACCACGATGCTAAGGAGCGGATATGAGCCAGGTTTGGGTTTGGAAAAGAACTCTGATGGTATGATAGAGCCATTGAGCATCCCTGGATAGATGACCAAGAACTGATTAGGGTATATGGTCCAAGAGGACCAGGTGAGGGTTGAAGAGAAGAAGCAGTCAGGACTGCCTAAGCCACTTCCTTATTTATATCAGTCATTCCCGGTGCATATCAGTCTTCCAAGTGACGGGTTAGAGGATGGAATAGGAGATTTATTCGAGGAATGTGATGTCATAACAGAAGAAATCCCCAAGGCATCTCTGATTAGGGATGCCGAGCCTGGCAAAAAGCTGCAGAACTGGGTCGCAACTCCTCTCGTGACTCTCCGCTCGGCTGGGTAGGCAAAGACTCTATTTTATGAAAATCGGTGATGGTTCGGATGAGGCTCCATGACCCACCCTTTATGTTTTAATATTCCTTGTACAATTTACTACTTTCCAAAAGGCATGAACCTACATTTATGTAGGTTGTAGCCATAGTTTGTAAATATTTTTGGATTTTAATGAAAGCCTCCTTATTTTGAAAATATTTGTTGATTAAGTTTGTTCATGCTTACTTGTTATTGTCTAACCTGTTTCGTTTAGATTTTAGTAATAATAAAATAAAACCTGCCACTGTCATGTCAAGAGCTTAACAAACAAACCGAGCTAGATGATGATGATTTCGAGGAATATTATGAAGAAACTATGGTTCTCGAAGAATTAACAGAGGAATTAAAAGACTTTGAGAACCAAGAAAAGCCCAACCTATAGGAAACCGAGATAGTCAATCTAGAAGATGGCCAAGAGGTCAAAGAAACCAGAATCAGTGTCTATCTGACAGAAGAACAGAAAAGAGAACTCATTAAATTTCTCCGAGAGTACATCGACATATTTGCTTGGGCCTAGCGTGACATGCCAGGACTAAGCACAAACATAGTCTCTCACAAGTTGCCTATCAACACAGGGTTTGATTCGGTCAAGCAAAAGACTCGAAAATTCAAGCCCGACCTGAGTTTAAGAATCAAAAAAGAAGTTACCAAATAGATACAGTCCGGAGTGGTAGAAGTCATAAAGTACTCGACTTGGTTGGCCAACATCGTCCCAGTTCCCAAGAAAGATGGGAAGATCAGAATCTGTATTGACTATCAGGACCTGAACAGGGCCAGTCCTAAAGACAACTTTCCATTACCCAATATCCACATCCTTATCGATAACTGCGCGAAGCATGAAATGCAGTCATTTGTAGATTATTTTACTGGGTACCATCAGATCTTAATGGATGAATAAGATATGGAGAAAATGACTTTCATCACACCTTGGGGTGTTTATCATTACCAGGTAATGCCATTCAGCCTCAAAAATGCTGGTGCCACTTATATGCGGTCCATGCCGATTATTTTCCACGACATGATTCACAAGAAGATTGAAGCGTATGTGGATGATGTGATTGTCAAGTCCCGTGAGAGTTTGGATCACCTAACTCACTTAAGAAAGTTCTTTGATCGGCTATAAAAGTACAATCTGAAGTTAAACCCGACCAAATGTGCTTTTAGGGTCCCAGCCTGCAAGCTGTTGGGATTCATAGTCAGTAGAAGGGGCATCGAGCTTGATCCCTCAAAAATCAAGGCAATCCAGGAGTTACCTTCCCCGAAGACTAAGAAAGAAGTCATAAGATTCTTGGGAAGGCTGAATTACATTAGCAGGTTCATAGCCCAGTCAACGGTTATTTGCGAACCTATCTTCAAGTTACTAAAAAAGGACGCGCCGTCCAGCTGGACCAAAGAATGCCAACAAGCTTTTGATAGCATCAAGAATTATTTATCCAGTCCGCCAATGTTGTTCCCTCCCAGAGAAGGAATTCCATTGTTGCTGTATCTGTCAGTCTCGGAAAATGCATTTGGTTGTGTCCTGGGACAGCATGATGAAACTGGAAAGAAAGAATGAGCAATTTATTATCTGAGTAAGAAATTCACTCCGTACGAGGCTTGTTATACTTTACTAGAAAGGACTTGTTGTGCTTTAACTTGGGTCGGCCAGAAGTTGAGACATTATCTGTCATCCTTCACAACATATCTCATTTCCAGAATGGACCGCCTGAAGTACATATTCCAAAAGGCCATGCCTACGGGGAAATTGGCAAAGTGGCAGATGTTGCTAAGTGAGTTCGACATTGTATATGTGACTCAAAAAGAAATTAAAGGACAGGCCTTAGCGGATCATTTAGCTGAAAATTCGGTTGATGAAGATTATGAACCACTCCGTACTTGCTTACCTGATGAAGAAATTCTGTTTGTAGGCGAGGATATCGCAGAAGCATACCCTGGTTAGAGACTGTTCTTTGATGGAGCGGTTAATTTCAAAGGTTCAGGCATTGGAGCAGTCCTAGTATCGAAAACTGGTCAGCACTACCCGGTGATAGCCAAACTCCATTTCTCGTGCACCAACAATATGGCCTAGTATAAAGCTTGTATTCTTGGTATCCAACTGGCTATTGATATGGATGTTCGAGAACTCTTGGTCATAGGTGACTCTGATTTGCTAATCCACCAAGTCCAAGGCGAATGGGCTGTGAAAAACCCCAAGATTGTGTCGTACGTGAAGTTGGTACAAAGAATGTGCAAGAGGTTTAGAAAGATCGAGTTCAAGCATTCTCCCAGGATTCAAAATGAATTTGTCGATGCTTTAGCAACCATATCTTCCATGATTCAGCACCCCGATCAGAATTACATCGATCCATTGGTAATTGGTCTCAAAGAGCAACCTGCACACTGTGCGCAAGTTGAAGCAGAATCAGATGGAAAACCATGGTATTATGATATCAAGAGGTATCTAGAAGCCGGATTCTATCCCGAGGACGTGACCTCCAACCAAAATAAAACCATCCGCCGAATGGCCAACAACTTTTTCCTCAATAGAGAAGTTCTGTATAGGAGGACTCCAGATCTTGGATTCTTAAGATGCGTTGACTTGGTTGAAGCCACAAGATTGTTAGAAGAGGTACATGCTGGAGTGTGTGGTCCCCACATGAATGGGTTCACCCTAGCCAAGAAGATCTTGCGAGCCGGATACTTTTGGATGACTATAGAAAATAACTGTAGCAAATTCATGCAAAAATGTCACAAATGCCAGATCCACGAAGACTTGATTCGAGTGCCACCTAGAGAGCTTCATTATATGAACGCACCTTGGCCTTTTGTAGCCTGGGGCATGGACGTCATTGGACCCATTGAACCATCCGCCTCAAATGGACACAGATTCATTTTGGTAGCCATTGATTATTTCACCAAGTGGGTGGAAGCTGCTTCTTACAAATCCGTAACCAAGAAGGTTGTAGCTGACTTTGTAAAAAATAATTTGATTTGTCGATTCGGAATCCCCGAGTCAATCATCATGGATAACAGAGCGAATCTGAATAGTCTCTTGACGAAAGAAATATGTGAGCAATTCAAAATCACTCGCCGAAATTCAACTGCATACTGTCCACAAATGAATAGAGCTGTGGAAGCTACCAACAAGAACATCAAAAAGATTTTAAGGAAGATGGTTGATAATCACCGATCCTGGCATGAGATGTTGCCTTATGCTTTGTTGGGATATTGGACGACCGTCAGGACTTCGACCGGAGCAATTCCATATGTGTTGGTATATGATTCAGAAGCGGTGATACCCATTGAGGTTGAAATACCATCCCTTAGGACCATTCAAGGAGCCGGACTGAGTAATGAAGAATGGGTTCGCGCTCGTCACGAGCAACTCATGATGATTGATGAGAAAAGGATGATTGTTATATGCCATGGTCAGCTGTACCAACAATGAATGATTCGTGCATTCAACAAAAGAGTGAGAGCTCGCATGTTCGCTATAGGACAACTGGTCCTTAAGCGTATTTTTCCCCACCAGGAGGAATACAAAGGAAAATTTGCACCTAATTGGCAAGATCTGTATGTTGTCCAAAAGGTGTTATCTGGAGGAGCCTTGATTCTTTCCGAGATGGATGGCCAAATGTGGCCCAAGCTGATCAACTCTGACGCTGTGAAGAGATACTATGCCTGAGGATAGTTTTTTTTTAACTTTCTTTCCCTGTAATCGCACTTTATGATTGTAATCATTTTTATGCTTTGTAATAAGCTTAAAATATCTCCATCCTCTATGTACGAACTACGTTTGACCTGAATTCTTAAGAATGAGATACGTAGGTGGCCAGTGTCGGCTTAGGTCAATCCCTTAGGAAAATTTATCTTTTTCTTTCCTGAACTACGTTTGACCTGAATTCTCAAGAATGAGATATGTAGGCGGTCTTTGTCGGCCTCGGTCACCCCTGTATTTATTTCTGACATTCTCCCACTTCGAGTATGTGAACTACGTTTGACCTGATTTCTGCCTCAACGGGATACGTAAGCGCCACAATGGCTCGGTCATATCACTCAGGAAAAGGAAACTGGGGCAGAATTTTTGAGAAAGGAATCTCAAAAATTCAGAAGGCGAAGATCGTCTCCACCAAGTCAGAATACAGAATGTGCCAAAGCGCAACAAAAATGAATATCGAGAGAGAATCTCGTAATCCCCACAGAGTCTCAAGACTCTTACCAATGGAATGAGATTCATCATGAAACCCTTAACTGGGGCAGAATTTTTGAGGAGGACCTCAAAATTTCCACCAAGCTTAATCCTAGAGTTTAGAATCAAACTTTGGAAAGTTCCCCAACACTGAAAGATCAGAGTCTACTTCAGATCCCCAGTTCGAGGTGGATTAATCCCCAACTGTGATAGATTTCTCGAAGAGCATTTCCGAATTCCCCAGCTAGGATGACAAAGGATTTCCAGAGTCCGCCAGCAACGTGTTAAGATGCCAAAGTCTCGAGTAAGAGACGTTCGTTAAGCCAACACATGACATGATGGGTAGAGATCTTTCCAAAATATCCTTTTTCAAATCTTGGTTTTCCAAAGAACTTGTTTGAAACAATCTTTACAAAAATTAGTTCTACCCCTTTTTAATTTGACTTTGTCTTATGTCTATCGTGACCCGGGAAGTCAAAGACGATGAGCGCTCGAGAGTGTAAAACACCCAGCAAAGACAAAGCAAGGAGCATATGATCGAAGGAGGTCAATCCATATCAGTTTCACCAGAAACTAACAATTTTATGTGGATGCAGGTAGTCCTAAAAAGTATGTTAGAAATTGGGGAAAGCCCCTCGTTATTCAATGCATTCAATAAAATGCAACAAGACCAGATGCCACAAACTTGGTGATAAAAGCCAAAACAATGGGAAGAAGCCAAAGAGGCCAAAAGTCCCTAGAACGGGAAAATCTTCTTGTAGTTCACGAAAGCTACTAAGTAAAAAGAGATCGACAACATCCTCAAGTCCCCGAGCAGATCAGTACATTCAGTCAGCTTCAAATTAGGACACCAAATGAGAGATCCACGATGTTCTCTTACAATCCCCAACAATTCAGGAATCACCACGAACATACAATGTTCGAAAATGGTACTTATGGTTGTCCCCAGGAATGGGCACGACCATTTCGCTCATAATTTGTTTTGATTAATTTCATAGACATTGTATTTAAAGTTCTTCAAAGTTTGATTGTGGTCGCTAGTAAAAGTGATGTTGTGTCTACTAATTATTTGCTTTGAGCACAGGTACCCACCAAGGAGTCAATAAGACAACACAAAAAATTGAAGGTAATGTTTTGTGCAATTACTACGCATGTCATTGCATGATCATCCACACCATCATATCTGCATGTCATTGCATGATCATCCACGAGGGCCATCATATTTGCATGTCGAGAGGACCATGCCACGAGGGCCATCATATTTGCATATTGAGAGGACCATGCCATGAAGGCCATCATATTCGCATGTCGAGAGGACCATGTCGTGAGGGCCATCATATCTACATGTCGAGAGGACCATGCCATGAGGGCTATCATATTTGCATATTGAGAGGACCATGCTATGAGGGCCATCGAGAGGACCATGTCGTGAGGGCCATCATATCTACATGTCGAGAGGACCATGCCACGAGGGCCATCATATTTGCATGTCGAGAGGACCATGCCATGAGGGCCATCATATTCGCATGTAGAGAAGACCATGCCGTGAGGGCCATCATATCTACATGTCGAGAGGATCATGCCATGAGGGCCATCATATCCGCCTGTCGAGAGGACCATGCCACGAGGGCCATCATATCTACATGTCGAGAGGATCATGCCACAAGGGCCATCATATTTGCATGTCGCAAGGACCATGTCAATAGGACCATCATCATCATTAATACTGCAGATATATTCTCTGTGAGTATTATGTCCCTCTACTGATCGGTTTCAAAGAGGATGACATTCATAGGCGTCCCTAAGTCGCACTTACTGCGCTGGATCGACCCTCAGCATGCTTATATTCGAGATCGCGTGAGACAGTGGAGTCTAACGTTGAGGATATCATTATCATCATTAACATGATCATCAATTATTATGCCAAGTCTGGCATTCAGCATATTTATATCTGATATCGCATGAGATGGAGGGGTCTGATGTTGAGAGTATATTTTCTGCATTTATTATGCCAAGTTTGGTATTCAACATATTTATATCCGATATCACGTAAGACAGAAGAGTCCGACGTTGAGGGTATATTTACTCCTCTAATATGCCTAATCTGGCACCCAGCATATTGATGTCCAATATCGCGTAAGATGATAGAGTCTGACGTTGAGGATATTTATGTACTCTTATTCAAAAGCATCAATTGTCGAAAGAGGCAATTATATTTGATCGAGTGGCAAAGGCATTGTCACCCTCGATAATCAAATACCACTTGCCATCAAGGTCCAAGGCGTATAGTCGGAGGGATATCTGTAAGACGCCATCCAAATCAGACGATGAATTAAATTTTTCCAAAAAATTAGTAGACCAAAGGTCGTCTGTAAGTCACAGTGATATCTGAAGCCGGATAGTGTGAAAAATTGCCCAAAACTTGACAGACTAAGGGTTATCTGTAAGACACAGCGATATCTAAAATCGAATTGTGTGCAAGATTATCTGAAGATTGGCAGTTCAAAGATAATGCATAAGTCGCAATAATATCCGAATTGGATAAAAGTGCAAGACTACCAAAAGTTGATAGTCCGAGGGTTATCTATAAGCCACGACATATCTACGTTGATATTGTGCAGGACTACCCAAAGGCTACCAATTCAAGGGAAATATTTAAGTCGCATTACATCCAAGATCAGATAAAAGTGCAAGATTACCCAAAAAACTGGTAATTCGGAAGACATCTGTAAGCCGCCTCTATCCAAAGTCGGATGATGTGCAAGATTACTCAGAAGCTGGCCGGTTAAAGGCATCTGTAAGCCGCCTCTATCCAAAGTCGGATAATGCGCAAGATTACCTAAGGCCTGACAATTCAAGGAATATCTGTTCAATACGGATGATGCACGAGATTTACCCCAAAGGCATATGCAAAAGAGCACTACCAAAAGCCAAGAAGGCTATCACATTCAAGAGAATACCGCAGACGGTCAAGAGGATGGTCGCCATCAAACGACTACAAAGGTCGTCATACTCAAATATTTCCACACAAGCAATCCTATCTGATAGACAAGAAGGCTATCATGTTTGATTGTCATGGAAGTCGCTATTTCCTAAAGACAGAAACAGTAAAGACGACATACGCTCCAAAAGGAAACATACACGAAAAAATAAGGTACAAAGCTATCTTTCTCCATTGAATCACTTTACTACTAATCTCTCGGTTTCAAAATATTGACAAGAAACATCCAAGAGGATGAAAATCTCAAACTAGAACAACAAGTACAAAACACATCAAAAATATGACGCGACCTAAGATTCGGACATAACCCAAGAATGAGGTATGGCTAGGAAACTACCTCCAAGTGGAATTATGTTACTACTAACAATTTTGTTTTGAAATATTGTCGAGAGCATCCGAGGAGGATGAAATTCTCAAAATAAAACAACAGGTGCGAACTACATCAAAAAGGACACATCACAACGTGGAACCTTTTCTTAGCAGCAAACTGGGACATAGTTCGAATAGGGATATCAAACTCTTTCGGCGCGAGCCGAGGAACAAATTGCCACTGCCATCAAACCACACCCCTGTCAGAAGGCATGTGAGTATTTCCTATCTTTGGAGTCTTAGTTTCGCATCCAGGGTATTTTCTGAACTCACACTGGAAGCAATATTCCTTCTTTTCAAATTCGGGTGACAATACACCTCGAGCTTTGGAAATTATATCCAGGTAAAATCTTACTTATGGGTGATAAAAGCTCCACATTCATAGTTGAGAGGTTACAAGCCTCTTTTCTATAGCTCAATCCATTTGTAACTCATCCCGAGCCAAAGGTTGTCTTAACATAAAGATTACCTTTTCCACCGATTGAGTCGAACTACAAGCGGCCTGATTCCTAAGTCCTAGGATATGTAGGCGGGCTCTGTTTTGAAAACTCGGTTGCATTCCTAACTCCCCCCAATCTTCTTACTACCCCAGCTTTCTGGTATCTCTGTACTCTGAAACCGGGATAGTTTGAAATTCCTTGAAAATCATACGTAAAATCAAGTGTCTTGAACTACAAGTGACCTGAGTTCTTATGTAACCTGAGATATGTAGGAAACTCGATGCCAGAGTTCGGCCATAACTCCTTAAAATTCGTTCTAGAACCAATCGCTTCCTGAAGATGAATTTGTGATCGGATAAAATTAGGAACGTCAATCCCCTTTACCCAGGGTTCATTACACTCACCCTACCCAAAGGGAGGGGCAATTGTTGACACTCAATATTTACCCACCACATTACAAATTAATCTTGAGCCTTTTAAATTTTAAACAATTTTTGAAATAACTGTTCTGTAAAAAAGGGATAAAATATTTTCCAAATAAGTTTTATAATAGTTTTTGAGTAATGATTTATATTTTTCATATTTAATTATGTGAAATTTGTATAAGTTTACTTAAAGAACTATTTTAGCGTTTAATTCCGTAAGAAAATCCTTTTGAAAGATTAAACATTTGATTTTCCTTCAAATTAATTCAAATAATGGATTAATTGAATAAATTAATTTCATAATTTGTAAAGGAAGTAATTGTGTTAAATACGATAATTATTTCAATTTTGTTTAGTTTTAAAGAAAGTCTCAATTGGTTAATTGTAATTAGTTCGGCTTCATCCCAATGCTAGCCTAAATCCTTAAAGCTATTTCAATTGTAGCCAAAATTCGCCTATTTATTCCTAATTGGCTACCCTATTAATTTAAGAATGGCCACATTTTTACATAAACACCTCTCATCTGCTTTACTCTTTCACCACTTGGGCCACTCAAACACATAACCCATCGGGCCCAATCCCCATTCACCCTTATTTCCCCATTTATCAACCCCCAACCCACTTCTTATCCGCCAACCCGGTCCATCCCACCATACTCACCCCTATACTCCACTCCTTTATTTCTCTTTCTCTTGGACTCAACCAAACGACTCCTTTCAGTCTCTTCTTCTTCTTCTCTCAATAACCCAGAAAACCCTAAACGTCGCCTCCTTCCCTCAGTATTCTCCAGCTCTCATGCATCTCACTCTCCATGTTGTACGAGCAACGTTCCTCGTACAACACCTCAGCTCACCCAGTACGCTCCTTAGCGCTGTTCTCTCTTCGTGGTCCCTCTAAACGACAAAATCAGGACGAACCCCAATGTTTCCCCAAAGTTCCTTAAACGAATACAACCTCAACCCTTTATCTCCTCTGTTAAAATTCCCAAACGCCGTCCTTAGCTCTGTCAAAAATTGAGCTGGCAGCCCAGAATATTCTAGAAATTACCTAGGTGTTGATTTCTTCGCAAAATCTATTGAAATTGGTACGAGTTTGTACCATTTCTTTGCTGATTCAGCCTTATCCGTTGAAGGAATTTGAATTTCCTTCAACTCTTTCCCAGAAATACCCTTTCATTTTCCCCTCTTTTCACCCCCAACATTTCCCCTATAATTAGCCCTCCCCTTTGCTACATGTGAGCTCAGCAGATGTGGGGAAAAATTGAGGGTTTTGGGGAAGCGCTTCTCTAACCTTACGCAACCAAATCGGCTATTTTGAGAAAAGAAACACTAAAAATCAAACTCCGATGAGTTTATGATTGGTCCCGGCGGTGGTGAAGTTTTTCAGCAAAGCTCTAGTCACAGGTCGCTGCTCTAAAGAAGGTAAACCCACCACTCTCTTTTCTCTTTACTGTTTTCTTTTTCTTAACACCATGTGAGGCCTGAGTTTGGAAAAATGTTAACTCTAGGTATATTTGTTGTACTGGTGCTGTTTCTCAAGGTTTTAGGCTGGTGATTATTGTGATTTTTGGGTATTGATTCCTCTTAGAAATCTTATAATCTTCATTGGTTTTGTTCGACTTGTGTAACATGTAGATATTATGAATATAGGTTCAGAATTTGTTGTTAAAATTCATTGATATAAAATACTTGATTTCTGCTTGGTCCTTTCCTGTTTTCCCCAATTTCCTTTGTCCTGATGATGTTCTTATTTTGTTTTCTTCTTTTTCCTTTACTGTTCTGCCTATGCTAAGATGATTTTTTATTGGCATCAACTCGTGTGTGAAATTTGTCAATCGTGGTTTAAACTCTGCCTTGGTTTTGTTTGGGAAAGCATGAATTCCTATGTTGTTAAGTGGTGTTATGAGTTCTTTGTTGTGATTGAGAACTAAAGATGAATCTTATCCCCTTCATGATATGTTCTTCATATTTGCAAGTTCCCATGATTCAGCCCCCTTTTTATAAACACTAACTTCATCACCCCCTCGTATATGATATGTTTCACATGGAACATTGAAAACTAGTATGATTATATCACTGTTTTTGGCATGCTAATGTTTCAAGTCTAATTTTATTTGAAAAACTGCTTAAGATTAGTAGTTTTGGCTCTTGTTGTGATAGTATCTTCTCTAGAAAACCTCTCTTCCTTGTATGATGTTCAAAACTGATTACATACTTGTGATTGGTATTTGTCATATTAAAATCTGTCTCAGCCTTCTTGTTTTCTCATTTTGTTTTCTCCTTTGACCTATTTTCTTTTGGTAATGAGTAATGTTAAGACCATGCTACATAGCTGACTTTCCTCCAGACTCTAAATGGTTTTGTGTAAAATGATTCTCATGATCTCTGATTCAATAGGTTCTTTTATGACTAGAATTAGCATTTCTTATGTCTTAAGTTATGGCTTGATCTCAAAGTTTGGGTATTGAACATGGTCTGGTAAATAATGAGTATGTCTGGGAACTGTTTTGTGTTTCTATAGAAATATGTTGTGTTTCTTTTTAAATTTGTGCATTTGGACATATGATTTTCAATCACCATCAGTCCGGGGTCTACCATAGAGGAAATCTATTTGATCTTTCCCTTTTTTATTTACTTTGGTTCTAAAAAATAGTGAATTCAAATAAATAGTCTTTGTTTGTGTTTCGAATTGTTGTGAATATGTAAGCGTGATCCTATTTGCTTTAAATTAGTGGTTTGTTGTCTTAAACTAGACCAAGTATCATATTTCGTATGCCTGAACCTTGTGTGTATTTATGTGATTATCAACTAATTCCAAATGAACCAACTGTACAAAGAATACAATTTAAGTATGAAATCTGTGTGTGGCACCATTAATTGCTTAATTATTTTGTCTTGTCTTACTTAGATGTATACTAATCTTTATTTTATTTCTCTTCTATGTATGATACTATGGTGGAGTCCAATTGGACTCCCAGACCACCTCCATTGCAGTTTTGTTGGGCCTAGCCCAACGGCATCTGAGTCAGCCCATTCGAGTCCCAAAGGGACCAAATCTGTGAAGTTAAATCAGCCCAATACTTGAAGAAAAAATTGGCCAAGCCCACGATGTTGTACCAGCAGTCGAAACAGTCCAAAATGGACCGAATAGTGAAGAAATGGGCCAAAGTCCATAATACAAAGCAGCAACAGCAATCCAGTAAAGAGAAATGGACTAAGTCCAAATTGAACAGCGGTGGGCCTAAAGAGGGCCCACACACTAGATTTTTAGGACAGGGTTAGATTAATAGCTAATTATGCCCTTTTGATTCTCTAATTGTTTAGTTAGGATTAATTATATTAATTTTGACTGACATTATAACTTAGTTGAATTATTCCTAAAAAGAGTCCATATTTTTGTTCAAATACTTTTAAATTGCTTGTTTTCTTTGCGGACTGATCCTAAAAGTTTGTTAAAAATGACTCATTTTCCTCCACGTTTAAAGAAAGATTCTTTCATATATTATCCCTCCTAATATCAACTCTTTATATAAAAACAAGATGTTTTCATACAAAAATCAATCCCTTTTCAAAAAGTTAGCCAACAAGTTAGTTTTCAAACAAGTCCGGATAACTGTTAGTTAGCGGATATTTCGAGTGCTTTAAAATCTTTCTCGAAATATTAATTTGAACTCTTACCCAAAATCTCGAAATTTTTAAAGTCTTTATCTGTTTTGAATTTAAAAAAAAAAATTAAAGTTTTTCTTGGTTTTTACTTTATAAAAACTAAGTGGCGACTCTTGCTTTTAATTGAAAATGTTTTGAAAACTTTAATTAGACTTTCGAAATGATTTTCAAACACCCGAGTCATTTTTCCATAAAACAATATCTCTCGAACAATTTTGAAATGAAAGATATGGGAGAGGCATCCTATGTAATTGGGATAGAAATATTTCGAAATAGATCACAAGGATTATTGGGATTATCTCAGAAAGCCTATATTAATAAAGTGTTGAAGAGATTTAGAATGGAAAAATGCTCATCAAGTCCCGTTCCAATTCAGAAAGGAGATAAATTTAGTCTCAATCAACTTCCAAAGAATGAATTAGAACGTAAGCAAATGAATGATATTCCTTATGCATCAATAATTGGGAGTCTAATGTATGCCCAAACATGTACGAGACCAGACATCAATTTTGTTGTTGGAATGTTGAGCCGATATCAAAGTAATCCAGGAATGGATCACTGGAAGGCTGCGAAGAAAGTATTGCGATACTTGCAAGGAACTAAAGATCATATGCTCACTTATAGAAGATCTGATCATCTTGATGTGATTGGATATTCAGATTCAGATTATGTTGGTTGTGTGGATACAAGAAAATCCACATTTGGATATTTGTTCTTGTTAGCTGGAGGAGCAATATCATGGAAGAGTGCGAAGCAGTCTGTTATAGCTGCATCCACTATGGAAGCTGAGTTTGTGGCATGCTTTGAGGCCACAACTCAGGCTAATTGGCTGCTGAACTTTATTTCAGGACTTGGACTAGTCGACAGTATTTCCAAGCCGCTGAAAATTTATTGTGATAATACTGCAACAGTCTTCTTCTCTAAAAAAGATAAGTATTCAAAGGGTGCCAAGCATATGGAATTGAAATACTTTTCGGTTAAAGAAGAAGTCCAGAAACATAAAGTAACAATTGAACATATTAGCACCAAGTTTATGATTGTTGATCCTTTGACGAAAGGATTACCGCCCAAAATATCTTTTGAACATGTTGAAAGAATGGGTATTATTGATGGCAATGAATGACTTTATGTAAAGAGTTTATTATGTTAAAGCAATTGACACTTTGAGCTCAACTATATATGTTTCTGTTATTTACTGTTTTCTCTTGTATACATTATGTTGAGAATGACGATGATAGGTTTTGACTTAGATAAATATATTCTAAACATTATTGTTGGACCATTATGTATGTATAAAGGTTGTGTTGAATAATAGACTAATATTGTTGTACATGGAAGGGACTACATCAAATAAAAGAATGTATATTCGCTATGACTCGTATTAGTTGATTTATGGCGGTGCATTATTCACTGCGCTTTATTAAAAGCAGTGTGCGTCTATCTACTATTATCTAAAAATAATCCCGGTTCTACTTGACTAAGCCCGTGCTCCTCCAAGGAGATTCCACTTTTTCCTTTTCTGGCTCCGATTAAAGAGCGATTAGATTGAAAAAATAAAGTTCAATGACAACGAATGTTTTTTCCAATGAAAGGAGGATTTGGCATCTGATTGTGCACATAATGATTAAATTTTTTTATTAAACCATTAAGTTAATAATGGTACACGTGCGCTAAGTGGGAGAATGTAAGTTTTGGCCACGTGGGCCACATTATTTTATTTTAGTTTAATAAATAAAAAAAATATATAATTGCTAAAATCCTATTGGTTATAGGGAAGTTATTTCAGATAAGACTTTCCACTACCCTACTTTGATGGAAAGTGGGATTGATGAGTTAATTAACTCCTGGTCCTCTCTCTGCCTTTAAAAAGAATAGCATAATTCCATCTAAAACTATTCTGAAAAGAACGAACAAAGGAAAAGGGAGAGAAACTGGTTCTTTTAATAAAGTGCTTCCGCTTAGTTTCAGTCAAGCAGAAAGTTATGGCCGACTCCGGTATGTTTCTTGACTATCTTGTTGCTATATGTGAAAATCATTGAGTTCTATGATCTTGAAATCATGTAATAACTTACATTTTAATTCTTCATATCTTATCTGTCTCTTTTCTCAATTTGTGGATGTTATCTTAGAATCAAAATTGAATCTTTTGGTTAATTTGTTGCCCATTTGTGAGATTCAATTAATATTGAACTGCATATACATAGAGTTTTGGGACAATAAGACGTGGGGTTCTGCGAGACAAAAGTTTCAGGCTCTCTCACCCCTCCATTTCTGATACCAAAAGCTTGAGCTCCTATTTTGCTCAACAATATTTTGAGTTTATTGGTGAGTTCTCAAAAAACAATATTTGTGTACTCAGCAGTTTATTGGTGAGTTCTCAAAAAACAATATTTGTGTACTCAGCTTACGTAAATTATTCATTTTATTACAAGATTTTTCCCTGTTAGCTATATTCTAAGCAGAACTAATGTTTTATAGTTTTACAATGGTTGCCTATCAAGATATATACTATGTGACTCTGCATTCTTAATTATCAAAAAGGGAAACTCTGCATTTTTGCTTTCTTTGTGTGATTTTTTCCATTCCTCGCCCGAATTTGCATCTTCAGCTTAAAGAATTATATTGGGGCGGAGTAATTGTAAGAATCCCACATTTTTTTTCTAACCTTGACTCTCCTTAGCCACGACTTGTATATCGGACAGTAGTGGTGAGAAAAGGCGGAGCTAGGAGTTTGAGTTTATGACTACGGAGTAGACTCTGCATTAATCCGTTGTTAGTACTTGGTAGCTTTAGAAATTAGGGCAAATTGGATTGTTCAAACGGGATGTGAGATCTTAAAGATCACTTGAGCCCTCATCTAGCTTTTGTTTTTTTTTAAAATGTCTCTCCAAAGTGAAAGGGAAAAAAAAAAATTGTCCCCATTTTGAAACAACAAATTGGAACCAATAGTTCTTTCACTGCCTTTTGCTTTGAAGTTGAAGCACCATTAGAGTTTGGGAGGTATGTTCATATTCATTTTGTCATTTTGCAGACTTCCAAAGAGTCAATTTTTGTCTAATCACAGATTTTTTAATTCTTTAGGAAATTTTACTTTGTATATATGTTGTTAAAGAATTGTGTTTTTCTTGGTCAGCAAAGAAGATGAGGGTGTTGAGAAAGAGACCTGATGGGATATTTGAGGCCATGATTGTCAAAGAAAGAAAAGATACCAGCGTTTCTTATGGTATGTTATGTCATATATGTGCATTTTTTACTACTCTGTACCAACTCCAAGCATACTTATATGAAGCCTATTTTCTTTATACATACTCTGTATTTGTTAATTTTGTTCTCTGTCCATGAGGAATTTATAGACTTTTTTATTAAGGCGCTTTTCAGATCGAGTCACTTTGTACTTTGTTTTTCATTGTCACAGCTTGACAAAGGAACTACTTAAACTATAATCAAACTCATGCACCACATTGTTTACTGCTAAGCTAAGAAAACGTGAAAGCCACAAATAACTACATGTTAATAGGATTACTCTTGGTTCACTTAATAATTATTCCCAACAACATGGGGGAGTGTAATATGGAATGTTCCGTTTAGGAACTAGCCACAAAGTTTGTACAGCTCAGTGTTTCCAAAATGTTATATTGGGAGGAAGGGGCTGCTATATTCTTTCATGTCTTAGACTAGGATGTTTAACTTTTATCTTTGCTATTTGCCATCTTATTCATCTTTGAAACAGATAATTAGTTGAGGCTGAGGCCTGAGGGCATTAATTTAACAGACCTTTACGGTACCTCACGTCTTAAACATGAATAATCCTCTCTTTTTCTTTCTTTCCTTTGGCCAAAGTTGCTTTATTAATCAGAACCATGAATGTTCATCATGATAGTTCAATTCCAGAAAGATCAAGATGTCAGTTCCAGGCCTCAAAGTATCCCAGATATTTTCAGACACAATAACATCTATTCTTTTGCTTTCAAATGCTTATGACTTCTATGTATAATGCTTCATGTTACTTTCCTTTTATGACACATGATCTTATTTGTAGAAATATCCTTGGGTGGTTGGAAAATTTAGTGGACTATTGCGGTCAACATGTAAGCTTTATCTGTGAGAGAGGGATTATATAAATCTGTTCTCGAGACTTGCTTATATATATACTAGACTAGATGCAAAATCCTCTGCCAGCACGGGCCCAATATATGTTATTTTTTCTGTTCTAATTTATGTGACAAAGATGAAATTTGGAGAGTCAATCAGATTTTTTATATAATTTTTAAATATTTTAAGTTATTAATTATTGTGATTTATATTTTTTTAATGTAATTTACAAATAATATATGTTATTTCATCGATATAATGTGGAGAATCAACCAAATTTTTTATATGTCTGTTAAATATTCTAAGTTGTTAATTATTGTGATTTATAATAATTTTAATATTATTTCTAAATAATATATGTTACTTCCTCTGTCTCAATTTATGTGGCACTAATAGAATTTCGAGAGGTAATCAAATTTTTTATGTCTTTTAAATATTTAAAATTGTTAAATATCATAATTTATAATTTTTTTACGTTATTTTTAAATAATATATATTATTTTTTCTGTCCCAATTTATGTGACACTGATATAGTTTCGGAGTTAGCCAATTTTGTTATACTTCTTTAAATATTTTAAGTTGATAATTATTGTGATTTATAGTATTTTTACGTAATTTTTAAATATATAACAGATTTAGAAAGAAAAATAAGACAAACAAATTAAAATGAAAAAATATAAAAATCACCAAAATGCCCTCGGCCAGAAGCAGGTATGTCGACCTTCACCTGCTTCTGGCCGCTTCTGTATAATAGAATGAACCTGTGTCAGCACGAGTCCAATATATGCTACTTTTTCGATCTCAACTTATATCACGAATTGAATTTGGAGTTAATAAAAAAAATTATATATATTTTTAAATATTTTAAGTTTTTTAAATATTTTAAGTTATTAATTATTATAATTTATTATATTTTATATAATTTTCATATAATATGTATGTTACTTCTTCTTATACCAATTTATATGGCGTAGATGAAAATATATTTTAAAGTTTTTTTAGATATTTTAAATTATTAATTATTATAACTTATAATATTTTTTACGTAATTTTTGAATATATAGTAGATTTTTTTAAAAAAAGGTTAAACAAATAAATTAAAACAACATACCTCATAAAAATGAACTTTTGTTTGTATTAGAATGTTGACAGCCACAAACTCAAAAAAAGAAATGATGGGAAGCTGAAATAAGAAAATGGGGTCCACAATGCATAGGAATTCAGGGAAAACATGTAAAAAGAAAGAGTAAAGGGGGGCCGCATTTATAGCTGAAGTACAACTTTTCCACTGACACATTAATAGCTGGGTTTATGGTCTAAAAGTAAAAATGTACCCATATAAAACAAAGAAATACAATGTTATTAAAGCATGAAAATCATATAAAACCGAAAATACCCTTGGCTGAAGCACACATGTTGTCCAACACCTGTGTGCTCTAGCCTCTTATATAAGATAGTAATATACACACTATACTATATATTAATTCTGTGAAAATTTTAGTTATGTAACTGAATACAATGCGATGATATATATTGATAATTGTACCGAGGGAGAATGCCTTTATGGGATAATATTTGAAGATTCAAATTTTAAATTGATGCATGAGTAACATAATTGGTCAGAGTATTGTCAACTACTTAAACTCCCGAAAAAAACATTGAGCTTTCAGAAATGTAATTAAAGGAAGTAAATTAGGTGCTTCATTCTTTTGAACACGTGATAATTGGTGAGTGTGATCGCCGATATAAATGTGATTACAGGTAGTTATCTAAAAGTCCTTGGAGGTTGATGATCTTGACCTCAAAAGCTCAAAGTACTGTCAAAAAAATCAGTATTACAATTTGTAAAAGAGAACTCCCCTTATCTATGTTAACATTTACATTTTTGAATGAATCCAAATGTATGTTTTTATAAGTGTTTTAATTTTCATAAAAAGAGAGATTAATAACTTTAAATATATAATTATAACCGCGCAAAGCGCGGATATATTGCCTAGTATCACATAAAACATAGGTGTTAAAATATAATTTTATTTTCACTGATCAAATTTGATAGTTTTCACGGGTGAAATTTTTTGGGACATTCAAAGAGAGATTGTTGCTTGACATCTTCTAAAAATTTGGTTAAAAATGATATGGTAGTTTTTGGAAGAATTCACGGATCCCATAAGATCAATGAGTGCTCTTGATACCACTGTTGGTTTTTGAAAAAAAAGAAGGGGCAACAAAAAGGGTTGAAAATATCTCTCAATGGATTGAAATGGCTTTCAATGTTTTTCAATGATTGAATTTCAATGATTGAAAATGTCTTTCAATATTTTTCTTAAACATAGGAGGGCTTTAAATAGTCAACTTACAACATATAATCAACATAATTTAAAATTTGAAAATCCTAAAATTTCTCAACAACTAAAACAACTTAATAGAAATTTAAATTTCAAATTCATCCTAAAACTAGGAAACTTATTATACTAAAAAAGTTACTGCAATAACTAAAGTAAATTTCAACAGACATACTTTATTTTCAATCTGTTATAAAAAAAATGAATGAAACTTTCTTTTTTATGGTTAGTACTCCTTTTGATCCGATCTATGATGATGCACGTTCTTTTTTAGTTCATTTTATGTAACACCCAAAATTTTCGAGTTAGAATTCCAATCATTTTTCGCGTGTAATTAGACCTGAACCCGAAAGATTATATTGTAACATGTGTTATGGTCAAGTACTATGTGTGAGAAGAGTGTTGGATGTGAATTAAGTGTTAGGATATACTATTAACCATGTGGTTTAACTATAATATTATGCTTTTATCATTATGTAAAGACTGATTATTTTATTTATTTGATTTAATAAAATTTCTGTTAAATAGATCATTATGCCTATATGTGTGTCCTTTACTTATACAGTAGACGATTTAGTGTATGGAGTTTTTTGACTCATACACGGAAGATTAAAATTATCGGTCCTTATAAGTTATAAATATATGTTCACAATCAAAGATGAAATTGGACAGACATCTTGATGATTGTAGCACAAGATTAGATATAATTTAATCTTGATTATGGGAGTGGTTCCATTCCAACTTCTTGTGCTAGTACGCTGTTCGTGTGTATTGAACGGACCAAGTAGAGAAACTTGTTTATGTTCTGAGTATTTATATAACATATTTTCTAGAATCATTAAATGAACTTATACTCTTAATCTTGATATAATTATTATTTTGTCAAAAGGTGAGACCCTATCGTGGGTCAATATATTCCTGATAGATTGGACGATGATAAATCACATTTGTGAAATAATAACTAGTTGATAGAATCAATGTCTCGACCTTGAGATTGATGATACCCCTTTATGATTACTTATAAGTTTTCGTGTAAAAACCCTGCAGGTGGATTATATATATGTATATATATCCATCACATGAAATAAATTAAGCATAGTAATAAAGGATTAAATTAATCAATGAATGAAATTATCAGAGATTTAATTTAATTGATTGATATCGGTAATTCTAACATGGGGAGTTAAATAAGATTTAATGTTGGATTTTGAAATTAAACCGAGGAGTGCAATTACGGATTTTTGGTGGAATAATCTGTAATTTATTATGGTAGGGTTAATTCACTCATATACGAATTAATGCCATAATTGGAAGCCTCTACTATTAAATCTGTGGTCCCTACTATACCAGATTAAATATATATATTTTGAAAAAATAAAATAGAGGATTCTAGAAGCAGTTAAAAACTATTTTTTTTTAATTGTGCTTCTAGACACGTTTTAAAATAAAAAACGTGGAGAATCTTTTGGTTGAGAAAAAAGCTCCGACACTTTTCCAACTATCAGTTGGAGAAACGTGGATAAAAGGAGCAGCCTCTCATAAATTACTTTCATCCATTTTTTACATTCACGGAAAATATACTGCCCCCACTGAAGCAGAATCTGGTTTTAGTAGAAGGCCTCAGACCTGGAGACTACTGTTCTCAACGAGTTTTGTGAAAGCTTTAACAGGTTAGTGAATCCTATTCACATATTTACATTATTTAGATCTCTATGTAGGTTCTGTGATCCTGTGTGAATGCTTCCGTTGCCTTTCTTCCTAGCATTAAGGTAATAAAGGACCTCTAGTTCAAAGTTAAGTTGAAAGCCTTTTTATCGATTTAGTTTTCATGTAAGTTCTAACTAAGATCAACTTCAATCGACCATTGCTCCTAGAATATAAAGAGTTAGGTGGCCTATTACCCACCAAATTAAAGGTATTTCAATCTTCTTTCCAATGCCATCGACCGCTCGTTAATCCGAGTCCGTAGTAAAATGTTATAAGCCTTTTAGTGAAACACTGTCAGGCTGTCAGGCCATGCCTTGGGTGCCCCCCCCCCCCCAATTTATTCGACGAGAAATGTTTTTCTTACGTTATTTCGGGGGCCTTTTGGCCCTTTTCTTACCCAAAACCATCCCCCATCCATTTAAAACATTCCTAAGTCCCTAAGAACGCCCCATTCATCAAAACATACGTTACTTTTCTCTTCTCTCATTCTCTCCATGTCAAGAAGCAAGAACACCTAGGGTTCAAGGTTCCTATGATCAAACTCAAGCTTTTCGTGAATTTCTATCCGTCAAAAGGTAAGTTGAACAATTCTCTTTCAACTAAATCTATTAGTAAATGATTTTTCAACCATGAAAGTGATTTTTTACAAGTTTGAATGTGGATTTTATTGAATGATTTTCAGGAGAAGAACTTACTTGAAGTTATAAATTCTTTTTACGAAATTCTTTCTTTGTTATTGAATATACTTGAAAAGGGAGGATTATTATTTCAAATACGAAACCCTACTTATTTGAAGAGCTATGTTGGGGCAGATTTAAAGTTTTATAGTCATGATCCTTGTGAAATTTGCCCTACCATTTAAAGCTTAGTTTTCGATAAAAGATGAAAGGATTTCTACGTCCCTCGGTTAGAAAGTATTGTTTATTCATTTATAAAATTGTCAACCTTTAAGGAATTTGTTAAATGTTATTTCATCTTTTAAAATGATGGGACTAATGATGTATGATTTTATGAACAATGATGGCATGATATGGTTATGTATGACTTGTAAATCTTGGTATGACAATACCAATTTTACGAATACCTCAAGAATGTTAAGTGTCTCTAATAAATATTTTATGTATCATTTTGAAAAGGTAAAAGATGGACTTAAGAGAACTAGATGGTTAACCGAGGAGGTGTGAGTTCGAAAGGCTCACTACTCGAAACCTACATTTGCCAACGTAGGGGATGATTCGCTCTGCTAGTGGACGATTTTATGCTTCTCCTCTATGAGGATGATTTATGTAGGCTTTTTATGTTGTTATATACAGAAGGATCCCGATTCATGTGGCAAACATGGATTGGGGCTCAACCGGTCGAGCGTTGATTAGACCCACATAGCCCGCGGTGTATTATCTATAATGTATCAGTTAAACCATCTAGTTTAGAAGTAATGTTAATATATGGTTTTCATGATATATTTTGAATATTTGCCTCATTTTTCGTTTTCTATTATGATTTATGTCACATTTCTTATGAATTACTTTATCAACTATTATGTCCCTTCCCCTGGGTTGCATGCCAGTACTCATCGTACTGACCGTCCTCGGATACTACATCATTTCATAATATAGGTTTCAAGACACTTTCTCATGGTACTGTACAACATTAGGATCGTTCGGGAAAATGTCAACAAGTGTCGAGCCTTTCATCTTTCGAAAGGCAATTTACATCTTTGTTTTGACTCTGATTTTCAGTTATAGTATTGTCGGGGTCATGTCCCAGCATTGATGTTTCATTCTTATGTTAGAGGCTTCGTGGACCTATGTAGATGTTATTTTGAATATTTTGTTTTCAACACTTGGTAAACTTTTAATTATGTTTTAAATGATGTTCTCAAATAGGTCTTTCTTCCAAAACTGCTTTATTGAATATGCTTATGATGTTATGCTAAGGAGTCTTCTCGGTCTTTTATTGGTCTGGGTGGCCCATTACGTCCGAGGCCTAGTCTCGGATAGTGACAAACTTAGTATCAGAGCACAGTTCATGGTCCTAGGGTGTCTACGAAGTCGTGTCTAGTAGAGGCTTACATATGGGTGTGTTGTGCACCACACTTATAATAAGGAGGCTACAGGGCATTTAGAAAATATTTCTCATTCTTTCATACTCCAGATCATGTGAAAGTGTTGTCTATAAGAAATTTATCCAGATTCCTAATCTTCTCCAACTCCGATGGCTATGCCTTATCTTTGAGGTGATAGAAGCACAAAGCTTAAAATCTTTATGATGTAATCCTATCTGGTTGAGTCTTCAAAAAGGTTACAAAACTGCACAAGGACTTGAGAGGAGTCCATTAGTGCATCAAAGTCTATTGATTCTAGGTGTAAACCCCCTATCTTTATGAACCATGCATTTGAGCCGGGGTGAGGCGTGCTTTCTGACCCTTTCAAAAGCTTTATTATAGTTGTCATGCTTAAGGAGTAAAGGTATGTAACCAATTGTTAGGATAGTATTTCCACCCAAGGGAAGTATAAACTAGGGTGTTATAACATGAGTAGTGAGATGATCCCGAGGCTAGGGATATATGGAGTCTTGAGTTTAAAAGTCGGAGAATGCAGGTAATAAATGATAGAAAAATATAGCTAGAGTCTTGTACCCACTAAGTGAGTGAATAGAGGTGGTATGCCCGTATGGTGTGGGTTCTAGTGCAGCAAGATTTGCAAATTTTATAGATATTGATAGAAGTAGAGTGGTTAGTTAAGTGTTCTTCTAATTATTTGAAATAGGGAAGGAACTTATGATGGCTTGTTACTGTAGTTGTATAGACCAATTATAGGCCGTGGATGTAAGGATAGAGTGATTACGAATTTATAAATTTACTCCATTTTGGGGTCTTAGAGAGGGAGACTTAGTGATGTTTATAGAACTATAGAGGTAGTTTAAGTATATGCAGGGGTAAGTACATGTGATGTGACAAAGAATAGTGTGTTAATGAATTGTAATGGGTTATATTGTAAGATTAAGATCGACTATCCTTATCATGTGATTTTAGTAGACCCAGAGTTTCATGAATTTTTCTAGTAGTTGTAACCGAATATAGTAGGTGAAAAGATGTGACATGGATGTTAAGGTGTAGTAGTGATGTGGTGAAGGAGATTGTGCTTATAAGACATAATTATGTTGAAGAAGGAGTTAAGATCGATCACTCTGTCAAAGTGTTGGTGGATTAGTGTTTCTTGATTTTTATCTGGTAGGTGTAAACCTGAATAGCATGCTAAGTTATGATGTTAACCTTACCTTGTGCTAGACACTAAGCTTGAGTCAGGGATGGTCACCGAGGTAGAAAAATGATAGTTGGGGATGATAAGGTTACATTTATGAGATTGATCTAGTAGGCTTGACATGGTGCGTGAGAGGGCTAAGGTTGATAATTTAGGGAAGGCTTGAACGTGTATGTCACGCCCCGAAGCTACCCCCTGGACGCTACATGGTGCTTAGTGTCACAAGTGACCCCAAGCTAACCCATGGCATGGCATATCTATACAAAATCAGATTAAAGCATGCATTGTGCGGAAGCTAAAACAATCATTATTTGAAAATGAGAAAGTATCCAAAAGTCTGAATATATAAATAGTTTAGTGCTGACAGGAAAAAAAAACAATACTAACAACTGTTGAAATTAGTCTATGTCTAAAAGCCTTCTAACTGAATAGGAGTTGCTGGAACATGCCCCCAGCTAACTCTAACAAATCTGAGACTGAAAGTAAATACTGAAGATATAAGCATGTATATCATCCTCGAACTAATGAGGACTCATCACTGAACTGCTGAGTACTGACTGGAAGTCAAACGAAGCACGGTCTGGATGCTGAGCGCTTAAACCTACATCATAAAATGATGTAGCACAAAAGTATGCGTCAGTACTTTGAATATACTGAGCATGCGGGATATAGGCTAAGATGAACAACATAATTACTAAGCATAGAAGTAGATATACTGGAACATAACTGAGAGCTAAGCTGGATGCAATGACCAATTATAAATCATAAAGATAAAACATGTTGAACTGAATACTGAAGTAAAAACTGGATAAATGGTCAAGGGAACATGAGTATGACTGTGGGAGCTACTATTAACCAACATACCCCAAGCTGAGCTAACTGCGGGGCCAACCTGTAACCCTGGATGAAAGGGTGTTCATACTTTGCCAAGAGTACTAACAAGTCTGACTTGGATCCACTACTGATGTCCACAAGGGACAAGATGGTGCAACCTAGTCTGACAGGTGACTCCTTCAATACCTACGATGGCGCCATAGTTCTGGGACTTGGGGACTGCTACTAAAGGTCTTAGCCTAAACTGACAGCTAACCCTTCACCCTTCGTCCGCTCGGTACTAAGTCTACTCCCAACTGAATATAAACAACAATGTACTGAAATGATGGATAGCTCAAAATACTGGAAATCAACTGAGAATGCAACATAAATATACTGAGGGATATGGCATTCGAATTCTGAAGCATGAGCATATAACTAATCTACCTAGTAAGCTTAATTCATGAAGTACTGTAAGTATACAAACTAGGGTTTCTGAACATTGTACATATAACTATACTAATTCTCCAAAAAACATGTAGTCAATACCATAGAGGTTGTAGGAACTGAATTTCAATAAATACCTAAGATTTTGAAACCCTAGGTCTGAACAATTCATGGAGAAAACTAAAGACTGACTGGAGTCTAGTGACCTAATGGGTGAAAGGAACCCACTAGTGAAATCCTACATACCTGGTAAAGAAATCTACGGAGAAATCCTTGGATTTTTGGGGCTGAACTTGATGAAGACCTCTGCTTGTTCTTGGGAGAAAACTGTCGCCTCTTTCTCTTATTTTCTTTCTAAGGTTGAAGAATTTAGGAGAATAGATGTTTTAGGTAGTTTGTGACTAATTAACTAGGCTTAGAGTAGTCAAAACGTTGTAGCTCAGGCTTTAAAAGAGGTAGGAAAAGTCCAGCATACCCCTGAGAAAGTTAAAAGAAATTCTGCAGAAAATCGCAACTCAGGGATCACGACTCAAAATGACGGATCGTACTCCTAAACGACGGACCATCAACTGAGTCGTGGTCCTACCTAGGAGTTTTAGGGTTTCTCTGGTCTTAGGAACTACAACTCCACAGGATGGACCGTAGTCCTGGAAGATGATTCGTCATGTGTCCCGTGGTTCTTGGGACTTTGGCCTGGTTTGGGGATTCCACGAGTCAACAGGATGATCCGTGGTCCTGGACTATGGCCCATGGTTTGACTCATGGTCCCTGAGCCCTGGACTGATGGTCCTTGGATGAAGGGAAACCACGAGTGACAGGATGTACCGTGGTTCCAAACTACGGTCCGTGGTCTGACTCGTGGTTCCTGATACTTGAACTGGGGGTCTACTGGATTTGGGACTATGGTTTGAGATGACGGACAATGGTTCCAAACTACAGTCCGTGGTCTTGAACTGTGGTTCCTGGAAACTTGAATTTTCTTGAAATTTTTATTTTCTACTGGTTTTCTGAGCTTAGTCTGGGCATGGAAGTTCTGGCGTATTACAATATCTCTCCCTTGGGATCATTCGTCCTCGAATGAAAACTAAACAAGCTGAGGATGGAGGGAAAGAGTTGAAATCCCTTCCAACTGAGTACTAGAAAATGATATCTAACTGAACTGAGTTCCATGAACATGCAAACATGCTGAAATGTGAGTATAACTGAGGGAACAAGGTACTAAGACTGAATTACACAAGAGTAAACTGAGAGACTGGAGAGGAACTATTAACTCAAGCTGAAACTGAATCAGAGGGAAATAGGTGAGGGTACTTGGACATCATGGCTGCTTCTGCTTCTCAAGTAGCTCCCTCTACGGACTGATTCCTCCACAAAACTTTCACTAAAGCGACCTCTTTATTTCTCAACCTACGAACCTGAGGGTCAAGAATCTCAACTGGAACCTCCTCATAGGTGAGGCTATCCTTCACAGCCACACTCTCCAAAGGTACTATCGATGCCGGATCACCCACACACTTCTTCAACAAGGAAATGTGAAAGACTGGATGAACCGCTGCTAGTTCTGCTGACAACTCTAACTCATAAGCCATATTATAAACCCTTTTCAGGATTCTGAAAGGACCTACATACATGGGACTGAGCTTTCCTTTCTTGCCAAATCTCATCACTCTCTTCATAAGTGACACTTTCAGGAAAACTCAATCATCAATTTAAACTCTAAGTCTCTTATCCTAATATCTGCATAGGACTTGTGATGACTCTGAGCTATTTTTTGTCTATCTCTGTTGAGCTAAACTTTCTCCATAGCCTCATAAACTGAATCTGGCCCAATCAAGTTTGCTTCACCTACTTCAAACCAGCCAATATGTGATCTACTTCTATGCCCATAAAGTGCCTCATATGGGGTCATCTGGATGCTGGAATGGAAGCTGTTATTTTAGGCAAACTCTATGAGAGGCAGGTGATCATCCCAACTACCCTTGAAGTCAATCACACAAGCTCTCAACATATCCTCTAATGTCTGAATGGTACGTTCTGCCTGACCATTTGTCTGCGGATGAAATATTGTACTAAGATTTACCTGAGTACCAAGATCTTTCTAAAATGATCTCTAGAAATGAGACGTAAACTGAGGACCTCTATCTGAGATGATAGACAAGGGAACCCCATGCAACCTAACTATCTCGCTGATGTAGAGTCTGCTATAATTCTCCCCTGAATCTGTAGTCTTGACTGCCAAGAAGTGAGCTGACTTAGTAACTCTATCCACTATCACCCAAATAGCGTCATGATGTATGCGAGTATGAGGTAAACCCATAATGAAATCCGTATTACCACTTCCCACTTCCATGTAGGAATGCTAATTTCCTGAGTCACACCCCTTGGTTTCTGATGTTCCACCTTAACCTGTTGACAATTGGGACACATAGCCATGAAATCTGCGATGTCCCTCTTCATGAAGTTCCACCAATAGACTTCCCGTAGATAACAGTACATCTTAGTGGCACCCAGATGAATAGAATATTTGGAATTATGGGATTTGGTAAGGATCTGCTGCCTCAACTCACCCACATTTGGAACACATAAGCGACCCTGGTAACGGAGCACACCATCTCCCCATTAGGAGAAAACCTCGACTCTTTGTTGATGAACTGCACCTTTCAGCTAAAGCAATATGGGATCACTATCCTGTTTCTCTTTAACCTCTGCTACCAATGAAGATTCTGACCCATTCTGGACTATCACACTACTATATGGTGTGTCTATGAGACAAACTCCTAAGTGAGCAAGCCTATGAACATCTCTGGCTAATTCTTTCTTCTCTTAATTCCTCAACATGTGACACACTACCCATGGACAACCTATTAAGGGCATTAGCCACTACATTAGCCTTACCCGGATGGTAGAGCACATTCATATCATAATCCTTGAGGAACTCAAGCCATCTCCTTTGATAAATATTCAACTCCTTCTGGGTGAACACATACTGGAGGATATTATGATCTGTGAACACATCAATATGAACACCATACAAATAATGTCTCCAGATCTTTAGGACAAACACAACCGTTGTAAGCTCGAGGTCATAAGTCGGGTAATTCTTTTCATGGACCTTAAGCTGTCTGGAAGCATAAGCTATAACCTTACCCTGCTGCATCAAAACACAACCCATGCCAACTCTGGATGCATCACAATAAACCATATAACCATATGAACCCTCTGGTAGAGTCAAGACAAGAGTTGTAGTCAACCTGGTTTTCAGTTCTAAGAAACTCTTCTCATACTCATCTGACCACTGAAACTTGACCTTTTTCTGAGTCAACTTGGTCAATGGGGCAGCTATGGATGAAAATCCTTCAACAAATCTCTGGTAGTAACCAGCCAAAACCAAGAAACTTCTGATGTCAGTCAGAGAGGTGGGTCTGGGCCAGTGCATTAGTGCCTCAATTTTCTAGGAATCAACACGGATCCCTTCTCTGGATACCACATGACCAAGGAAAGCAACAGACTGTAACTAGAATTCACACTTGCTGAACTTAGCAAATAACTGGCGATCTTTGAGAGTTTGCAGAACAACCCTCAGATGAGTCGCATGCTCCTCCTCATTCCGAGAGTAAACGAGGATATCATTAATGAAAACAATGACGAACAAGTCCAAATATTGTTTGAACACCCTGTTCATTAAGTCCATGAAAGCTGCATGAGTGACTACAAATTCGTAGTGACTACAAATTCATATTAAAAGACATGACTACAAATTCGTAGTGACCATACCGAGTCCTGAAGGCTGTCTTTGGGATGTCACTATCTCTGACTCTGAGTTGATGATAGTCAAATCTGAAGTGTATCTTAGAAAAGCAAATAACACCCTGAAGTTGGTCGAACAAGTCATCAATCCTGGGGATAGGATATTTGTTCTTGATTGTGACTTTGTTCAATTGATGGTAGTCAATACACATCCTGAGAGAACCATCCTTCTTACACATGAACAACACTGGAGCACCCCATGGAGAGATGCTGGGTTGATGAAGACCTTATCTAGAAGGTCTTTTAACTGTTCTTTCAATTCCTTAAGCTCAACTGGAGCCATTTTGTAAGGAGGAATCAAAATAGGCTGGGTATCTGGAAGGAGATCTATTCTGAAGTCAATTTCCCTTTCGAGAGAAACTCTGGAAAGATCTTCTGGGAACACTTCTTGAAACTCATTCACTACTGGGACTGACTCAAGAGTTGGGGCCTCGGAGCTTGAATCCTTAACCCGAACAAGATGATAAATATACCCTTTGGAAATCATTTTTCTGGCCTTAAGGTAAGAGATAAACTGACCTGCAGGCACAGGCTGGCTGCCTTGCAGGGTCGCTTGCCTAGTTCACCGGTACTAGGCTATGAGATCTAAGTTACTACCCTTCCACTCTAAGACTAGCTCGTTGGGAAACTAAAACCGAACGATCCTAGTTCTACAATTGGCTGAGGCATAACAGGAATGTAACTAATCTATGCCTAGAATGATATCAAAATCTACAATTTCTATCTCTACAAGGTTTGCTGAGGTGACTTTCTGGGAAACTGCGACAGGGCAATTTCTGTATACCCATCTAGCAATAACTGGGTCACCAACTGGAGTAGAGACTGAGAAGGGTTCTGGGAGAATTTCTGGTCTGACATCGAAATTTACTGCTATATAAGGAGTTACAAATGAAAGCGTAGCCCCTGGATCTAACAATGCATAAACATCGGTATTAAAGACTTGTAACGTACCCGTGACCACATCAGGAGAATCATCCTGGTCCTGTCGAGCCTGAAGTGCATACAGTCTGTTCTGGCACTGACCACCACCTATTCCAGATGAGGCACCCTCCTGAGTGGGGTGACCTTCCATAGCTGTTGTAGAACCAGTCTGAGTCTGTGGGCGAACATCCTTACCCTTTTGAGAAGCTGTTGGACAATCCCTCATCACGTGGCCTGGTTTACCACACCCAAAGAAATTTCCACTACCTGCCATGCACTCACCTTGGTGGTTTCTACCATACTTTCTACACACTGGGTTGCCCACTAGTAACCGTACCTTGGGGCTTAGAGCCAGACACTCTATCTCGTCGGTCCTTCTTGAACTTAGGCATTGGGGAACTAGCAGAAGATGGAGCTGGAGCTGAACTTTTTTGGCGATATTGAGAGTGGTTGCCACCCTCTGACCTCTTCTAATAATGGCTATAATCACCTGTCCTAGCCCTCTTAGCATCTCATCCCCTTTCATTAACCTTCTCCTCCTCAATCTGTTGAGCATAAGTTACTAACCTGGAGAAGTCCATCTCTTTAATGAGCATGGCGATCTTGCATTACTTGACCACATCATCAGACACTCTAGACACAAACTTGCTCATACGAGCTCTAGATTCAGCTACCATTGACAGAGCATGCTTGGATAGCTGAGCGAACTTCAGAGCATAATCCTTTACGCTCATGTCATTCTGCTTCAGGTTGATGAACTCCTGAACCTTGGCTTCCCTGAGCTCTAGTGGGAAGAACTGGTCCAGAAAAGCAGTCTTGAAAAGATCCCAAGTCACTAATCCTGCATTTGCATAATAAGATTCCTTCCATTACTGGTACCAAGTGTAGGACACTCCTTTCAGCTGATAAGCGGCCAAGTCTGCACCCTCGACTGGGGTGACACCCATAATGCTTGTCACTTTCTGAACATCCTCTAAGAACTCTTGGGGATCCTCTTCTGTCTTGGACCCATGAAACTCTAGAGGGTTCATCCGAGTAAAGTCCCGAATTCATGCTGCAGCAGTATTAACCTGAGACAAAGCTGGTTCCGCAGCCTGCTGATTGACCTAGGTGGTCATGGACTGAGCAAGCACTTGAAAAGAAGCCCTGAATTCGGTATGTGTAACCTGCTCGTGCAATGGGTCTGCTGGAGCTGCTGGCTGATTCCTAGTATTAGCTCTTTTGGGAGGTATTTTTCTGAAATGCGAAGAGCATGAGTTAGAATAGAAGGAGATTAAATAGAGTTCATACTCTATAGAATGAGCTGGAAAAGAAAGAAGGGAAGTTATTACTAATGACGTCTCATAGCTTCTCCCCCATAAGTATGGCGCACTTCACACCCATGAAGAAGACTCTACTCAACGCGGCTTTCAAAAATCCTAGGACACTTAAACCCTATGCTCTGATACCAAGTTTGTCACGCCCTGAAGCTACCCTTTGGACGCGACACGGTGCTTAGTGTCACAATTGACCCCAAGCTAACCCATGGCATAGCATATCTATACAAAATTAGATTAAAGCATGCATTGTGCGGAAACTAAAACAATCATTATCTTAAAATGAGAAACAATCCAAAAGTCTGAATATATAAATAATTTAGTGCTGATTAAAAAAAACTATACTAACAACTGCTGAAACTAGTCTATGTCTAAAAGCCTTCTAACTGAATAGGAGTTGCTGGGACATGCCCCCAGCTAACTCTAACAAATCTGATACTGAAAGTAAATACTGAAGATATAAGCATTTCTACCGTCCTCGAACTAATGAGGACTCACCACTGAACTGCTGAGTATGAATTGGAAGTCGAACTAAGCGCGGTCTGGATGCTGAGCGCCTGAACCTATATCATAAAATGATGTAGCACAAAAGTATGTGTCAGTACTTTGAATGTACTGAGCATGCGGTTTATAGGCTAAGCTGAACAACATAATAACTAAGCATAGAAGTAGATATACTGTAACATAAATAAGAGCTAAGCTGGATGCAATGACCAATTATAAATTGTAAAGATAAAACATACTGAACTGAATACTAAAGTAAATACTGGATAAATGGTCAATGCAATATGAGTATGACTGTGGGAGCTACTATTAACCGACATACCTCAAGCTGAGCTAACTGTGGGGCCAACCTGTAATCCTAGATGGAAGGGTGCTCATACCTTGCCAAGGGTACTAACAAGTCTGACATGGATCCACTACTGATGTCCACAAGGGACAAGGAGGTGCAGCCTAGTCTGACAACTGACTCCTTCAATACCTACGGTGGCACTGTAGTTCTGGGACTTGTAGACTGCTACTAAAGGTCATAGCCTAAACTGACAGCTAAACCTTCATCCCCTCGTCCGATCAGTACTAAGTCTACTCCCAACTGAATATAAGCAACAATGTATTGAAATGATGGATAGCTCAAAATACTGGAAATCAACTGAGAATGCAACATAAATATATTGAGGGATATGGCATTTGAATTCTGATGCATGAGCATATAAATAATCTGCCTAGTAAGCTTAATTCATGAAGTACTGTAAGTATACAAACTAGGGTTTCTGAACATTGTACATAGAACTATACTAATTCTCCAAGAAACATGTAGTCAATACCATAGAGGTTGTAGGAACTGAATTTCAATAGATCCCTAAGATTTTGAAACCCTAGGTCTTAACAATTCATGGAGAAAAATGAAGACTGACTGGAGTCTAAGGACCTAATGGGTGAAAGGAACCCACTAGTGAAATCCCACATACCTGGTAAAGAAATCTACGGAGAAATCCTTGGATTTTTGGGGATGAACTTGATGAAGACCTCTGGTTATTCTTTGGAGAAAATTGTCGCCTCTTTCTCTTATTTTCTTTCTAAGGTTGAAGAATTTAGGAGAATAGATATTTTACGTAGTTTTGGACTAATTAACTAGGCTTAGATTAGTCAAAATGTCATATCTTAGTGATGAGAGGCTAAAAGTACACCTTTATACAATCATTCGCCTCTCATTTGTCCTCTTTTAGATGTCGTCTTGAGCGTAAATGTTATGTATTACACTTATATTTTGTGTTTTGTTTATGTAGGAGTATGTTGAGGTATTTGAAGCTTAAACAAGAGGAAAAAGAGCACCAAGGAATCAAAAGGAATCAAGGAAGAAGCGACGCCGCAAAGCAACGCAAAATGAGCAAAAAACTGCATATCTGGTTGTGCCTTGCGCCACTGACCCAAAACGGGCAGTGGTATGGATTTGGAGCTGTTTCTGAACTTTTCCCAGCAGCATAGCCTTTCTCCACACCCTCAAAAGCAAGGGGTGGTGCGGATTTCACAAGATGTCTGAAAATTTTGTTGTTCCTTGCGCCACTACTCTGCTTTTGGGCAGTGGCGCGAACGGGTACTTCTCCTAACTCAATTAGGATTGGTTTTCTTAGTCCCAAGGGTTCCTAAACTCTATAAATACTCCCCCACCACGTTTTCGATGAACAACAACTGATTTGAGAAAGGAAAAACCTACGGCAAAGCTCAAGAACAAGGTCTAGTTTTTTTTTTTTTTTTTGATTCTTTTCTTGTAAACTCATGAAATCTCTTCTTCCAAAGAGATTCATGAGTAACTAAACCTTTAATATCAAGGTTTGTGGTTAAATACATGAAGGTTGATGTTTAATTATCATATTGTTTAGTTCGGATTCCCATTATTGAGTTATTTATCTTCCTTTGCTCGTAATTGTTTGTTAACTTGATCACCTAGCAAATACTATCTATGGTGCATAAATTGGACTAGGAATAGGTATTTATGTACGCAATAAGGGAAGGTTGGCTGTGAACTCTATAGGGAAGGGGGAACAATTCGCTAACGTGGATAAGAATATGCCCAGTAGCCTTACCCAGTTGATACGGAAGAGAAATCATATGCCCTTCACTATCGACCGATGACCATAGGAATATAGGCATTTGGAATAGTCGAGGAGACCTAGAGTTGTTGGAAAAATGCTCAGCATGGTTAAAATCAATCCACAACTAGTAACTCAGGAAATCAACTAAACGTATGGTTTGAAAACTCAACTGGATTGTCGAAATACCTTGACCCTGGAACTTTTCTCAAATCTGAATTACAACCTCAAATCAAAGCTTGTCTACAATTTGTTATTTGCTTACTTTCAAAACACACAAATCACTCTTTATTATCGGTTACCTACTGGATAGCTCGTATAAAGATTCAAGCTAGAAATCAATTCATCAAATCCCTTGGGTATGATATCTGGACTCACATCTTATATTACTTGTACGTCCGCGTACACTTGCATGTGCGTAAGGACGCAATAAGTTTTTGGCACCATTGCCGGGGATTTGATTTGAAATTGATACTACTTTGGATTTTTGTTGAACTATTCAGATTTCACCTTTGTTTATTGTTTTTGTTTACTTCAGGTCGCAGGTTAGTTTATGCTAAACACTCAAAGTTAAGGCAATCCCTTGATTCCCATTGATCATGAGCTTGAACGCACTCTTAGAGGTCTGAGAGCTATGGATGACCACGTGAATGATCCAAATAATGTTGAAAACATGGCTGCAGTCCAGCCTGCTACTCCACCACATGTCCCAGTGCTTAACTTTGCAAGGCCGAATTGGGAATATGCCTCCAAAGTGATTGTCAAGCCAACCATCACAGGGAACTTCGAGCTAAGAGAAGGCATGGTGCGACTAGTGCAAAACACTTGTCAATTTGAGGGTAAACCGCATGAAGACCCACACAAGCACCTGCAAGAGTTCATTGACTTGAGTGATAACTTCCACTACCAGAATGTGAGTGATGAATATGTAAAGTTAACGTTGTTCCCTTTCTCATTGATTGGAGAGGCGAAGCAGTGGTTGCAGAGTGAACCTGCTGGTTCTATCACATCATGAGATATATTATCTGAAAGGTTCATCAACAAGTTCTTCTCATCTTGAAGAACAAAAGAGCTCAGAGGCAGAATTTTTGGATTTGTTCAAAAAGACGCAGAATCCCTTCCCCAAGCTTGGGAGAGATACAAGGGATATTTGAGAGATAGTCCGCACCACCAGCAGCCCAAGGAGATCATTGGGCATAATTTTATTGAAGGGTTGAGGCCAGACTCGAAATCACTTCTTGATGCTATAGCTTAAGGTCAAATCTAGTCCAAGAGCTATGATGAAATAGAGGCATTGCTTAACCTTATGTCTGCAGGGCACAAAGATTATACAGAACTAAGCAGAATATTCACCGCAACTCAGAAGACGCCGGGTAAGCTTGAATTGGATGATGTAGCTACCATACGGTCCGATATTAGTCAGCTGGTCAACACGGTAAACAAATTGGTAGCCAACCCATATGTGATCCAGGTTCAGCAAGTACAACAAGTTCAGGCAGCTACATTATTTTGTGAAAAGTGTGGTAAGAATCATGCTTATTCAGGATGCCCATTGAATCTTGAGTCTATTTTCTATGTGGGGCAGCAAAATTATAGAAACCACCCAAACTTCTCTTGGGGTGGAGTTCAGCAGGGCCAGAGACAACAATATTTATAGCAGGGTCAACAAGTGAGTAGTTCTTTGGAGGAAACTCTAAAGCAGTTTATGACCCAACAACAGCAAGTTCAGCAGGCACATGCACAAGTTAATGTTGAAACCAAGAAGGCTATCAATGAATTGCAGATTCAAATGGGGCAACTTGCCACCACACTTCATGATAGGCCTCAAGGTACCTTGCCTAGTGATACAGAGATGCCCAAGCAGGTTATGGCCGTCACTTTGAGAAATGGGCGAGGTTGCTTTACTAAGTAAGATAAGGCAAGAAGCAAGGGCGCAGCAGCTGGACGAAGTTGCTTCTTAGCGCATCCCTTTTCTTGCTCGTTAGAGCTTGACTAATAAGATAGAAAGAGCCTTTCTTGCTTGTTTAGTAAAGTCTCGCTTTTTGATAGGAGTAGGTGTTTGCTAGGTTTTCATTCTTTATTCGAAACTAACAAGTGTCGGGTCGGGTTGAAAAAAGAAGATCCTCTACAGAGAAAAGGTCATTGGGGAGAGAGGCTGGAAAATTACAAGAATCCACCTCTATTTCCACGAGCGTTGATTCCTGCATCAACTCTTGATCCAGAGCTAGAGAGTATGCCAAAAAAGTTAGCTGGAAAAGAGATTGTTAAGAAGCCTGAGATGGTAAGAGAAAGACCTCCACCACCATTCCCCTAAAGGTTCCAGAAAAGCAAGGAAGATGCTAAATATAAGAAGTTCCTTGATATCTTCAAGCAACTTCACATAAACATTCCTTTAATTGATGCTTTGACAGACATACCAAAATGTGCTAAGTACTTACGAGATGTGGTGGCTGTAAAGAGAAGAATGAGAGAGTTCGAGATGGTTGCACTCACTGAAGAGTGTAGTTCGAGGGTATTGAGCAAACTTTCTCAAAAGCTCAAAGACCCTGGGAGCTTCACCCTCCCCATACAAATTGGTGAAGATGAGGTTGCGCATGCATTGTGTGATCTTGGGGCGAGTATTAACTTAATGCCTCTATTTGTTTTTAAGACACTAAGCTTGGGAGAGCCACGCCCCACCACTATTTGTCTCCAGCTAGTAGACTGGTCTCGTTTATATCCGGAGGGCATAATGGAGGATGTGCTCATCAAGGTGGGTAAGTTTGTCATTCCTGCTGACTTTATTATTTTGGATTATGAAGCAGATGAGTAGGTACCGGTTATCTTGGGGCGCTCATTCCTTGCAACTGGTGGAGCATTGAAAGATGTGCAGAAAAGAGAATTGAAGATAAGAGTTCATGATGAGGAGGCAACATTCAAGGTATACAAGTCACTTTCTACCTTTTCACATTACAGAGATTTGTGCATGATCACAGAGGTGGTCAAAAATAAATATGGGGTGGAAGAGAGTGGATTTGAAAAAGTTGAAACTTTGAATATTGCTTATGAATTTTCTGAGGTACAGCAAAAAGAATTGCTCAAGTTGTTGAAGGAGTATGAGCATGTGTTTAGATGGTTAGACAATGACCCGAAAAGGGATGTTAAGAATAAGAGGAAAGTGAAAGAAGAAAGTGATCCTCCAAGAGTAAAGAAAAGGCAAAAACTCTATCATAGGGGGAGAAAGAGATTAAGAGAAATTGATTGATTTGTGGCTTGCATCATACCGTGACATTAAATCAGGCATTGATTGGGAGGCAACCCAATTTTGTAATAGTTTAGTTTTTTTATAGTGTCACTTTTTGTTTTTGTTTTTGATTTTGTGCGGGTTTGAGAAAGTCTGAGTACCCAAATTTGAAAGCTAAGGAGAATGGTTTAAGCTTAAGTGTGGGGTCATTCGCCCTTTTTGATTGAGATTGAACAAAATATGCTGCTAGCTAGTCCCTAGAGGGCCTCAGGAAGTATTTCTAACTCAGTTTTTATCTTATTTATTGCTTTGGGGACAAAGCATGAGCTTAAGTGTGGGGTGGGATATCTTTCTATATTTGTTAAGGGTGAAGTATGCCATAGGTTATTAAGTTTTCTCTTTATTTTGCTAAGCTAGATGAAAAACTGGAAAAAAGAAATTGAAAAAGTCTAAAAACACAAAAAGATATTTTTTATTCTTTAGTTAGGATAGTTGTTAGGGTTTAATTTCTTTTAAGAGGCATACTTCATCCACCCTTTGGTTTTTCTTTTTGGTTCTTTTCCGAGGGGGAGCCCTTTGAACCGAGTATCTTTTTTTATTTTTTTATTTTTGGAGTAGTTTTTTCTAGGTATAATGACTCTTCCCGATGATGGATAGTTGACGACCGTCTTGAGGGAAGAGTTAGTCATTAGGAGTTAGAGAGTCTTTAGGACCAATCGAATGCTAGGTGCTCTTGTTAGGAACTATAATTGACTGAATGATGCAAGTTGGTTTCGAATTTAAAAGCATGTTTTGTGAAGAATTGAATAACTTCTTTTGAGACACCTAGGTTCTTTTATTTGACTCTTATATGACGTTTGACCTAAATTTGAACTCTTGTTGGTTGCTTGATTGAGAGTCTGTATGGATCTTTCTTGAGTCGAACATATGCCATGTGTGTTAGAATTTTATGATATTCCATGATTTCATATTGATGTCTAGAACTTGCCCGGTGTGTTTCCAAAATAAAATGAAGAATGTTAAGTTTAGGAGATGATATAGACGCTTCTTTGATTAGCCAATTTTAATCCTTTGCTTTATCTACCCAAAGTATGTCCCTAGTTAACCCCGTTGAGCTTTTAGCCTATTCTTTTGGTAGCCACATCTAAAGCTTAATCCTTTTGTTTTAATTGACCATGAATTTGATCCCAAACTCCTAAGTACTTTAAATGAAAAATAAGAGTCTAAGGGAGTAAGAAAGAAAAAAGGGAAATAGTTGAGGATGGAAAGCTGTAGAAAAGTCTAAGGGTGCAAGAAAAATTCATATACTTTAGTAGGGAGTAGAAAAAAAACAAAGAAAAAAAAGTGTTTGATAATTGAGTACTCCTTACTAGTGGTGTGTGAACGTGCTTAAAGATATGGAAAAACAAAGAAATTTATGGGCAAGAAGAGTAGAAGAAAGAAGTTTGAGAAAGGTGCCTAATGAAAAAAAAGTGATGTATTAAAGCGCTTAGGGAAGATAGTCACTACTTTAGCCAAAATAATTCCTACCCGTCCCTTAGCCTACATTACAACCTTGAAAAGTTCTACTTTATCTTGAGTTTAACGTTCTTATATTAGTGGAGTAGTACACTAAGGGCAAGCCTATGGTTCATCGTATGTTGCATGTGAACTTCTTTGTGAGAGTGTGCGTAATTCGATTTTTATACCTATTTATGTGATAAATTGTATTCTTGTGAGTGAATATGGGTAACTCTCTTGTGGTGAGGGCACATGTTTGACGAGAGATAGGTAAAATGCTTGATTTATTGATTGGGCAAGTTATGAGTGTTTACTATGACCATAGAGTCAATTCTTGAGGCTAGGAAGTCTTGAAGTAGTTATTTATAAGCTTTGAATGAATGAAATATGTGGTGCTAAGCGCTTGCCATCTAGTCATTGTAGTCTTAGCTTGAGTATTCTTGTATTCAATTGGTGTAGTTTGTAGCAGAGTCTAGGTCATGAGTGTATAGCTTACTCGAGGACGAGCAAGAGTTTAAGTGTGAGGTGTTGATGAGAGGCTAAACGTACACCTTTATACAATCATTCGCCTCTCATTTGTCCTTTTTTTGATGTCGTCTTGAGCGTAAATATTATGTATTATACTTATGTTTTGTGTTTTATTTATGTAGGAGTATCTTGAGGTATTTGGAGCTTAAACAAGAGGAAAAAGAGCACCAAGGAATCAAAAGGAAACAAGGAAGAAGTGACGTCGCAAAGCGACGCAAAATGAGCAAAAAATTGCATATCTGGTTGTGTCTTACGCCACTGACCCAAAGTGTAACACCCCGAAAACGTATCCAGCTATCTAAGTTAAAACTTCAGAAAATTTCATGATTTCAGGAATTACGGGTCCAAACCACGGATTGTGGTTTAAACCATGAATCGTGGAATGAATCTGTGGTTTGTCTCCTACTGGTCAGCCTCTGGTCTGAGAACCACAAGTGGGTTCTACGGACCGTAGTTCATTCTACGAGTCATAGTTCCACTCGTGGAACTTGACCTGTGGACTGGCCTGTGTTCCCAGGAACCACGAGTCAAATGACAACTCATCATTTGAATGATGGGTCCGTCCTGTAGACTCGTGGAATGTCTTCTAAGGAATGACATTTCCCCCAAGTTCTTCCAGGTACCACGAGTCAAGTCTACGACTCGTCATTTGAACAACGGAGCGTAGTCTTGAGTCATGGTTTGACCAATAGCCAGCTGAAACCCCAGATGATGACTTCTAATGACGATCTGTCATTCATTCTAAGGGTCCATCCTGTTGACCCGTAGAAATGAATCCGCATCATGAATTTCCCAGTCAGAGTCTATGACAGAATCATGATCCGTCATTTAGACCACGACTCGTAGACTGAGTTGTGGTCACTGAAAGTTGACTGATTTTCCAACTTTTCTCTATTTGATTCGCAGGGGTGTTTTAGTCATTTCCCACCTTTTTAACTCCTAAGTGAGGTTGTTTTGACTACTTCAAGAAAGGTTTTCACCCTTATTACCCTAAGTTCCTCCTAAACTATTCAATCACCTCCCAAAAGAAGAAACATTCTTCCTCAAGCTTCAAGTCTCCAAGCTCCAAGTCAAGTCTCCTAAATCTTTTCCATTGAAGTGGGTAATCTTCATTTAAGGTATGTGGGTCTTTAACAATGGGTTCCTTTCACCCTTGTGCCCAAAATCCCCAATTCTTATGTTAAATTATGAACTCATGGAATTAGGGTTTTGATCTAAATTTGGAGAAAGTTTATGAAATCAGCTTCTATGTTTAAATTCATGGTTTTCTATTAATTTCTCATGATTTAATTATGATTCTCTTGTTGGTTTTAAAAGCCCAAGCATGAAAGTTGATTTCTAGCATAAAACTATGAATTTGCATGTTTCCAAGAGAAAGTTGGCATGATTAGATATCATGGCCTTTATGTATTTATGAAATTGCATGCCTAATTCTTAAAGTATGAATTTAGAAAGAAAAGCTTATTTTGAATTATGGCTATGCTAAGTTTTATGAACTATGATATGAAATTTGCATGATACCCGATGTGTTTTCATGCTTTATGAACAAGATTTGGCATGAGAGTATGCCCTTACGAAATTATGAGCTATATGTGCATGTTTTGGGAGTAGTATTTAGCATCGAGTTGGATGGGGTGAGAGTACCCTTAGTCCCAAAAACTACGTTGCCAGCGTAGGTTATGATTATGATATGATATGCGCCTTCAAGGCTTATGAGAGTGGATCCACGTCCTTATGTATGGTGTTCTTGCCTTAGCGGGGCATAGGACAGCTTTGCCAACTAGGGTTATATAGTTGGTTATGGTGACTTGTTTTTTGGCAAGGTTCAAAGTCAGCTTTGCTAACTAGGGTTATATAGTTAGATTCCATGTAGCTCACATGTTCTCATGTCGGTTATAAGAAACTCATATATGTATGTTCTCAAGTTTTCTAAGCTTTATGAACTCTCTTATGAACTATCATTTTGAAGTTGGCTTTTGCCTCATGATTTAGCTTTCCATTATGAAATCCTCTCATGATACTATATTATGTATAAATTATGTTTAAGTACGTTTTAAAAGCATGTTTTTATCACACTTATGCATTGCTCACATACTTAGTACATTCCATAGTACTAACGCATATTGTGTTGCATCCTTTTATGATGCAGATTCAGGCACCCCTTCCCAGCTTCATGGCTAGAGTTCCCGGCCACTCACGATCAGCTTTGGTGAGTCCTCATAGTTCGAGGACTAGACTTTATTCTAGTTTTCCTATGCTTCCTTTCCTTCCAGATTGTTGAATTAGTTGGGGTATTGTCCCATCAACTCCTTATGCTAGTTGTAGAGGCTTTTCAGACATAGTGTTGTTGGGTTCCGTTGGATGATTGTACCTCTCGATTTGACTTTCTATTTATGATATTCTAAGTGTTTATCTATGATTGCTTCTACTTATCTTTTGTTATGCTTGAGAATGTTATGACCAAGGGTTAGATTGGGATTCTTGTGGTCCCAAGTCTCGTGTTATGTCTAGGGGGTAACCTCGGGGCATGACACAAAGCTGGCAGTGGCACGGATTTGGAGCTGTTTCTGAACTTTTCCTAGCAGCATAGCCTTGCGCCACACCCTCAAAATCAAGGGGGGGTGCGGATTTCACAAGATGTCTGAAAATTTTGTTGTTCCTTACGCCACTGCTCCACTTTTGGGCAGTGGCGCGAGCGGGTACTTCTCCTAACCCAATTGGGATTGGTTTTCTTAGTCCTAAGGGTTCCTAAACTCTATAAATACTCCCCCACCACGTTTTCTATAAAGAACAACTGATTTGGGGAAGGCAAAACCTACGGCAAAGCTCAAGAACAAGGTCTAGTTTTAATTCATTATATTCTTTTTTATTCTTTTCTTGTAAACTCATGAAATCTCTTCTTCCAAAGAGATTCATGAGTAGCTAAACCTTTAGTATCTAGGGTTGTGGTTAAGGACATGAAGGTTGATGTTTAATTATCATATTGTTTAGTTCGGATTCTCATTATTGAGTTATTTATCTTCCTTTGCTCGTAATTGTTTGTTAACTTGATCACCTAGCAAACACTATCTATGGTGCATAAATTGGACTAGGAATAGGGTGCTTATGTACGTAATAGGGGAAGGTAGGGATTGGTTGTGAACTCTATAGGGAAGGGGGAACGATTCACTAATGTGGATAGGAATATACTCGTTAGCCTTGCCCAGTTGATACGGAAGACAAATCATATGCCCTTCACTATTGACCAACGACCATAGGAATATAGGCATTAGGAATAGTCGAGGAGACCTAGAATTGTTGGCAAAATGCTCAACATGGTTAAAATCAACCCGCAAATAGTAACTCAGGAAATCAACTAAACGTATGGTTTGAAAACTCAACTAGATAGTCAAAATACCATAACCCTGGAACTTTTCATAAATCTGAATTACAACCTCAAATCAAAGCTTGTCTACAATTTGTTATTTGTTTACTTTCAAAACATACAAATCACTCTTTATTGTCGGTTACCTACTGAATAGCTCGTATAAGGATTCAAGCTAGAAATCAATTCATCAAATCCCTTGGGTACGATATCTGGACTCACATCCTATATTACTTGTACGGATGCATACACTTACGTGTGTGTAAGGACGCAACACTTAGGCTTTAAAAGAGGTAGGAAAAGTCCAGAATACCCTGGGAAAGTTAAAAGAAATTCTGTAGAAAATTGCAACTCAGGGATCACGACTCGAAATGACGGACCGTACTTCTAGACGATGGACCGTCAACTAAGTCGTGGTCCTACCTAGGAGTTTTAGGGGTTCTCTGGTCTCAGGAACTATGACTCCATAGGATGGACCATACTCCTGGAAGATGGTTAGTCATGTGGCCTGTGGTTCCTGGGACTTTGTCCTGGTCTGGGGATTCCATGAGTCAAAAGGATGATCCGTGTCCTCGACTATGGCTCGTGGTCTGACTCGTGGTCCCTGAGCCCTGGACTGATGGTCCTCTAATTAAGAGAAACCACGAGTGACAGGATGAACCGTGGTTCCAAACTATGGTCCGTGGTCTGACTCGTGGTTCCTGAGACTTGAACCGGGGGTCTACTGGATTTGGGACTACGGTTTGAGATGATGGACCGTGGTTCCAAACTACGGTCTGTGGTCTTGAACTGTGGTTCCTGGAAACTTGAATTTTCCTGAAATTTTTATTTTTTACTAGTTTTCTGAGCTTAGTCTGGGCGTGGAAGTTCTGAGGTATTACAGTGTAAGCATGATGTATACATGAAAGCTAGTGTTGAAGCAATGAATTGTGACTAAGTCATTAGATGAATAAAAGCCTTAAGTTTATAAGAATAAGTTGTACCCAAGGTAATATATTGTGAGATGAAGTTTTAAGTTATAAGTGCTAGGTGTTCTTGATTAGTGTTCTTGAGTTGCTTCATATGGAGGAGGATTAGTAGTTAATATTTGTTGTTCATTGGAATTGAATTAAGGGAAGTATAGATCTAAATGGGTCATTGTTGAGTCTTTTAGTATAATTTTAAAATTTCATTGAATTAGGCGAATATGAGATTAGATAAATGCTAGCAGACTAAGGAGTGGAAAATGGATTTTCAAGTGTTAGAGACCATGGATGTGTGTGCTCAAGGGAGCTAAGTGTTAATTTTATGGCTATAAAGGTTAGCGTAAGTTAAGAATAGGGTCTCTGAAGAGAATGGCCTAGAAAGAAGTTGATTATTTTCCAAATGTAATATCTGGGTGAGATTGGCATTCATGTGTATAGTGATACCCCACAGTGCCGAGTGTTGTACTTATAGATCTTTTGCGGAATAGGTTTGCAAGCCTAGGATAGTGACCTTTACGCTAAGGGTGAGATGATGAGGTAGTGAACCAAGGAAATACTTGAGTTTCTAGTGGTGATGAGTTTCAGAAGAGAGTTATGACATGTGTCATAGTGACACATTCTTATTCCAGCATATTCCTTAAACTTCAGCTTAGGAGGATACTCTACCAATGTATTATGCCTTTGAACCATATCTATGTCTGAGGACCGAATTTTCTATGTATTCCCAAGTCCATACTCTGTCATTTAACTGAAAGCGATAGTGTCTCTCAGCGATGTAAATCTTTCTCTAAGATTCTAGGGATTCAGGGTCTATGTTATGATGCTCATGACCCATGGACCCATACCTCCCGGTATGCCCAATCCTATAAACTCAAGTTTCATGATATGCCCAATATGACTATTGAAATCACGATACATCATGTACATACTCAGATCAGACTTATTGAAAGATTTATGCTTAAGGTTTCCTTACTCTAAGCCATGTGTTCGTCCACCCTTAGTGGTTATGGATGGTTATGGCATGTCTATGCTTAGAACAACCCTCAGTTTATGTCTTGTGTGTTCATAATATGAAGTACTTATGCCCATCGCACCAGATTTCTCAGATCTCATCTTGAGTGACAAGGTCATGCTAAGTATAAGTCAATATTGAACAACATCCATGTATCCCTAATGCTCATGCTCTTATTAAATATGTTCAATTCATACTCCATTTTTATGGTCAAGAGTTAGGCCTCTATTTGCATGTCATACAGTTCATGCTCTCAATCTATTCCTTTGGTAATGTTTAGCTTATGTGGGGGCAACTGTCAGTAAATGAAATTAAGTAGTGGTCTAGATTGAAGGTAATAGAGGTTCCATTTTTAGTGGTGGCTACGGTGTGATTGTGTCACCTAAGTTGTTAAGTGTGGATGAGGTGCGAGATTAGGATTAATTATGTGAAATAGTTAGATGGGAATATATGATGTGCCTTCTGAAAATTGTTGATTGTGGGGATACATGAGAGAATTCTTTGATAGTTTAGCTACATGTAAGCCAGGAAAAGAATATAGTAATAGGCTTGAATGTGATGTTGGATACTTGTGGGAAATTTCTTCTAGTGGCAAGTGACTTCTTGTTAAAAGCTTGAGCTTGATTAATTAAGGTGATAACGAGAAGTAGTATTCTTGGAGGATAGATCTAGATGTAAAAAGAGACTTTGATGAGTTTAGAATAAACCTAAGGGATGATCATGTTTAGGGAAGAAGTTTCCTATAGGGGTATGGCGTATAAAATATCGAAATTTAGACTAGTAGGATTACATTAGATGTAGCACTTTATGCCTTCAAATTAGGCTTGAACAGGGTAAGAGCAAGATGTTAGATGCAGACTTTAGTAGCTACATACGCCAATGTAAAACTTTCAAGTCGTAAGTGTTGATGTGTAGTATTCAAAGGAGTTTATATAGTTGAAAGGTGTTGCTAGATCTAAGGGCTATTATTCATATCAGTTAAGATGGGGATACTTCTATTCATACGTCTAGCCAAAACCTTATTTCATGCCATGTGTCAATCTCAATTCATGCTTATGGTTTTCAAAATTTCAAGTTGTACATTAGCATGATCATGTTCCATAAAACTTATGTCCTAGATCATGTCTATGCCAAGTCTCATATGTCTCACAGTTCCTACTCACATGATTTGCTTGATGTTGTCATAGAGCTCCTCTTGATGTCTTTCTACCTATGTTTAAAAGAGAATTATTGATGTGAAGTTATAGCCTTTACTTCCTTACTTGTATGGCTTCAATAAGTCTCTACCCATCATTCGAGAATGAATGATCCCAAGGAGGAGATATTGTAACACCACAAACTTTTGAGCTAGAATTTCAATCATTTTTCGAGTGTAATTAGACCTGAACCAGAAAGATTATATTGTAACTAGGTGTTATGGTCAAGTAATATGTGTGGGAAGAGTGTTGGATGTGAACTAAGGTCATAAAGGACCTCTAGCTCAAAGTTAAGTTGAAAGCCTTTTTACCGATTTAGTTTTCATGTAAGTTCTAACTAGAGTAAACTTCAATTGATCATTGCTCCCAGAATATACAGAGTTAGGTGGATTATTACCCACCAAATTAAAGGTATTTGAATTTTCTTTCCAACACCATCAACCGCTCATTACTCCGTGTCCGGAGTAAAATGTTATGGGCCTTTTAGTGAAACACTTTCAGGTTGTCGGGCCATGCGGCTCACGAGTCCCTGCCGTGCGTTGGATCATGCGAAGCTTGGTGGGGTGCCATGCCTTGGGTTGTGCGGCGCACTCCCCTTATTTACCCGATGAGAAATGTTTTTCTTAAGTTATTTCAGGGGCCTTTTGGTCCTTTCCTTATCCAAAATTGTCCTCCATCCATTTAAAACATTCGTAAGTCCTTAAGAACGCCCCATTCATCAGAACATACGTTATGTTTCTCTCCTATCATCCTCTCCAAGTCAAGAAGCAAGAACACCTAGGGTTCAAGGTTCCTATGATCAAATTCAAGCATTTCGTGAATTTCTCTCCCTCAAAAGGTATGTTGAACAATCCTCTTTCAACTAAATCTACTAGTAAATAATTTTTCAACCATGAAAGTAATTTTTTACAAGTTTGAATGTGGATTTTGTTGAATGATTTTTGGGAGAAGAACTTACTTGAAGTTACAAATTCTTTTTATGAAATTCTTTCTTTGTTATTGAATATACTTGAAAACGGAGGATTAATGTTTCAAATACGAAACCCTACTTATTTGAAAAGCTATGTTGGGGCAGATTTAAAGTTTTATAGTCATGATCCTTGTGAAATTCATCCTACCATTTAAAGCTTAGGTTTCGATGAAAGATGAAAGGATTTCTAGGTCCCTCAGTTTTGAAAGTATTGTTTATTCATTTATGAAATTATTAACTTTTAAGGGATATGTTTAATGTGATTTAATCATTTAAAATGATGGGACTAATGATGTATGATTTTATGAACAATGATGGCATAATATGGTTATGTATGACTTGCAAGTCTTGGTATGACGATACCAATTTTACGAATACCTCAATAATGTTAAGTGTCCCTAATAAATATTTTATGTATCATTTTGAAAATGTAAAAAATGAACTTAAGAGAACTAGATGGTTAACCGAGGAGGTGTGAGTCCGAAAGGCTCACTACTAGAAACCTACATATTGCTAACGTAGGGAATGATTCGCTTCGTTAGTGGATGATTTTATGCTTCTCCTCTACGAGGATGATTTATGTAGGAGGATCCCGATTCATGCGGCAAACATGGATTGGGACTCAGCCGATCGAGCGTTGATCGGACCCACATAGAAAGTGGTGTATTATGTATGATGTGTCGGTTAGACCATCTAGTTCAGAAGTACTGTTAATGTATGGTTTTCATGAAATGTTTTGAATACTTGCCTCATGTTTCGTTTTCTATTATGATTTATGTCACGTTTCTTATGACTTACTTTATAAACTGTTATGTCCCTTCCCCTGGGTTGCATGCCAGTACTCATCGTACTGACCGTCCTCAAACGCTACATCATTTTATGATGTAGGTTTCAAGACACTTTCTCATGGTACTGTGCAGCATTAGGATCGTTCGGGACAATGTCAGCAAGTGGTGAGCCTTTTCATCTTTCGGAATGCGATTTACATCTTTGTTTTGTCTCTGATTTTCAGTTATGGTATTGTCGGGTTGATGTCACGACATTGATGTTTCATTCTTATGTTAGAGGCTTCATAGACCTATGTAGATGTTATTTTGAATATTTTGTTCCCAACACTGTGTAATTATTTAATTATGTTTTAAATGATGTTCTCAAATGGGTCTTTCTTCCGAAACTGCTTTATTGAATATGCTTATGATGTAATACTAACGGATCTTCTCGGGCCTTCATTGGTCTGGGTTGCCTGTTACGTTCGGGGCCTAGTCTTAGGTCGTGATATTTTAAAAAGAATGACTCACTTTTGAATTTGGGAACAATATAATTAACTTTAATCTTCTCATTTAATCCTTTATGAGAAGTTTTATAGTCTCAAATATTGTGACATGTTTAAGGACATAAGTTTCAAAAGTTTTTAGTCATACAAATGCTATGGTTTGTTTTAGACCATAAAGTTCCAAAAGTGTTATTTTTTTCTTAAAGTTTGGTTTGATTTAAACTATATCACATAAAATGAAATGAAGAAAGTAGTTTTAATTTTAAAAGCATTTTATTCTTGGTGAAATGATTTATAAGGACCAAAATTGAAATGACCCTTCCGATCATTTATGCGTTTTTGCCTTTCTTGTACCGTTAGAGCTTGTTTGTAGTGGCCCCAAGTCATTTAAGGCTTTTCGGGACCGGTAGTTCGATGCCCGGGCCGTTTGTTTGGTCGTATGATAAGTTTTGAAGTCAAGCAAGTCGGCAAAAGTTATCGTAAGTTTCTTTAATAAATTTTCTGAACTTTGGGTCAAATGTCTCAGAGCTTTTCTCTCAATATATAAAGAGTTAGAAGTCCCTCGGCCTAGAAAATCGAAGGTCTATGAGTCTAGTTTCCAATGCACAAAACCTCACGTCCAACCAATCTTGGAGTGAAAAGTTATGACTGTTTTACCGCGGACTGTCTGGCAGAAACCGGGTCGCTAACCGTGTCGCGAACCGGGTCAGGTCAAAATCGATTTAAAGCCTCAACTTCACGTTTTAAAATGCCATTTCAGTTCTAAAACAGAGATAAAACATAAGGGAGGGTTCCAAGAGAGTTCTTGAGTGATCAAGGTGCATTTTTGGTGATTTCTATCGCTAAAGTTTGCCCCCGTGCCTAGAAACGCGACCTCTACCCGTGGCAGCCATTTTCCCCTTCGATAAACCACGTTTAGAGCTGGTTTCAAAAGATAGGAATTGGTATTTCTTGGTGTTTATTCAATCTTTACACTTGGTTTGCTAAGGTAACCATCTCGGGGCTCTTTTATGATCGTTTTTATGAAGTTCTACGGACGTTTCGTCAAGTTATGATTCTTTTGGGAAATCTGCCGATTTAAGCTTAATTATGAACTGTTTATAGGTGAGTATAAGCTGCATATATATATATATATATAGTGTTTGCGAAGATTAGGACGTAAGGAACAATTTCCGTGAAGGAACTACGGGCATTCGGACGTTCGTTGGAAGATATTTTTGTCATTTTGGAGCTTCTTGGAGTGGTTCGAGCTTGGACATCGTCGTCCTAGCAGCTTGTCATTGGACGGCAGGTAGGTTATGGTTTAAACTCCCTAGACTTAGCATATATCGGATAAAATTGTACTAGCTGGCATCCTTGGGTTGGGTTTATTAGGTTGATACCACAGACCTTGACCGCTTTATTCATGTCCGCCTACTTATGTTCCTCCATTGCTTGTAGTACTTGCCGATACGTTTTATTTACCCTTGTGGTCCTGTGAAGCCTTGTTGACTCTGGAACATAGAAGGTGGGATATTGGGAATGTCCGCGATTCCCAGGCATAGAATTATCCTTCTAGGATGGTTATGCTTACTGAGTAGCTATGGGCATGTGCAGGGTCGATAGGTTGATTGTGAGTTGTTGGGCATCTATTGTGTTTGATCATACCATTTCCATGCATATAAAGAGGTTTTATCTATGTTTTACTACGGTTTTGGCTTCGGGCCTACTGACACTATTTTCTAAACCTTGCATGGCCCCGGGGGCTCGTTTTTTATGGAAATGAATTGTAAATGGTTTGATTTAACTTGTGAATATTCTTGGGTAAAAGAAGGTAAAATTATGATTTATATATGATTAATGCTAGACTTGGCAGGGCCGGGGTGCTAGTTGAGTTTTCTTGCTACTTGAGATGATTTTAGCCTCGATCGGACCGAGCACCTGAGATGACTTTCTACTGTTTAGATCCGGTTATGCCCGGGCACCCTTGGAGGGGTTTTTGAGATATTTTCCCACTACTTTAGTCCTGGACAGGGTCTGGGCATGCATATTCGAGACTGTGTCTCTATCTTGAACCTAGACTTGCTTCCGGATGACATGTTTTGATACTGAGTTTTAGTATGGGGTCGGGACTTCCATGGACCTTGCCATCTGGGCCTGGGGCTTCAGGCTACGTGTGCCGGAGGAAGGGTATATGGTGGAGTAGAGGTATACGTGCAGTGTCTTTTTACCTACCTGCTGGGCCGGATCGGCACCGAAGGAGGTACATACAGAGATACCATTTCACTTGAGATCTTCATGCATCATATCATTCATTGTTTGAGGCTCCACCCTTGTTTGTTGTTTGTTGATTGTAAGCTCCGGTAGTATGGGATGCCGTAGGGTTTGTTTTCACTTGTTTGTGTTCCTCGGTTGTATGGGCGGCCGGGGGACTGTAGGTAGACTCTTGCTATTTACTTACAGAATTGTTCCCTGTTATGGTTAAGTATGAAATTCGATACTGCTAGACTGTTAGTTTCTGGATTTTAGATTGATATGATTAGTTGAGTTTGATTCCTGTCTCTGAGCATTCCTATCATTACTCTTTCCCTCTTCCTCTTACACTTGAGGTTACCGGTATACCGTCCATTTCGTAAACTTATTATGTATACACTGTTATTGCAAGGAATCCAGGTGCGTTGTTTCTTACTTTCACCTGTGCCTATGGTGTATATATTCGGCTTGCTGGCCTCACATGTGGTTCTGTTGATTTCCCTCTGGCTAGTTCCTGTGAACCTTTCGTCGATTTCTGTGACTACTTGCTTCTATTCTGTCTGTTACTACGCTTTTATCTTATATGTGCCCAGTCGGCCTATGATACCTATTGGGTACGTTATGCTTCACATTTGGTGCTCCCCTTACCCCCTACATATTTTGGTGCAGATCCTAGCGTGGGCCATCGTCGTTAGATCACTGTGATTCGTGCTTGGAGATCTGTTGGGGACTACTTCATACTGAGGGTGAGCTCTTGGCGATCGGAGCTTAGCTTTAGTTTATCTTTTGCTTTATGTACTCTATTACAATTCAGAGACATGTGTATATACTGTTTTGGATCGTTTGCACTCCATGTATGTAGTTCTGGCTCTATACTATGATACCAGGTCTTGGGATTTGGTTTAGTTTCCGTATATGTATATTTAATTCCTGTTATCTATTCTCTTCATCTTGTTCCCTTACTTTTGCTTATTAAATTGTTCTTCCTCTTATTTGTTAGATAGTAGACCATTACTAACAGTCTTAGGCTACGGGGATTGGTTCACCTACCGGGGGGTTGTAGGTGCCATCATGACCTACAAATTGGGTCGTGACAGCTTGGTATCAGAGCTCTAGGTTCACCGGTGTCATCGGTATAGGATCCAATGTCTAGTAGAGTCCTACGGATGGAGGCGGAGACGTCCGTACTCAATCTTTGGGAGGCTACAGTGACATTTTAGGAAATTTGACTCTTTCATTGCTTCTGTGTCGTGCGTAGAACCCTTGAAGTTTCTGGAAATCTTATTTGTTCTACTTCATTCTTCCGCAGATGGTTCGTACGAGATCATCGGCATCAGGCGGATATGAGCCTCCCACTCCAGCTAGGGGTCGAGGACGCCCTCGAGTAGGGGCACCTGCTAGAGCTGCTAGAGTTGAGATAGAGCCCGAGCAACATGTGGATCAGGGGGTAGCCCAGGTACCACCAGCTCCAGCGCCCACTTCTGTTGTAGCTCCAGCCGCAGCTCAATCTCCAGATATTCGGGGATTACTATTACAGCTTTTGGGTATGATTGGAGAGCGGCCTTCTGAAGTAGCAAAGACATCCGCTCAGGGGGAAACCCTGGGTGCACAGAGTTCAGGAGCGCAGCCTGCTACTGCGGCTCCCCGTGCAGAGGTCATTCCGGTTCCATCAGTTGCACAACCTCTTGCTCCTCGCCCAGTTATGACAGAGTCAGAGCAGAAGGAGTTGGGTAGGTTTTTTAGGTTAGCACCTCCGAGGTTTGCTGGTACTTCTGGACAGGATCCATATGACTTTATTACTACTTGTGAGGAGATGTTGCATCATTTGAGTTTGTTGGAGACTCACGGGGTTGGTTATACTACCTATCAGTTAGAGGGCCCAGCAAAGTTATAGTGGAGGGCCCAGGTTGCTTGTAGACCACCATTGTCACCTCTTTTGGCCTGGTCTGAGTTTTATGAAGCCTTTATGGCCAAGTTCTTGCCTCAGAGTGATCGTGAACATCACAGGGAGCAGTTTACTCACCTTATGCAGGAGTCTACGACTGTCTCGGAGTATGAGACCCATTTTCATCAGCTAGCACCGTTTGGAGCTATGATCATTCCTACCGAGGCAGATAGGATTCACAGATTTGTATGGGGTTTGAGGCCAGAGATCAGGCATCCAGCTGAGATATTGATTGCCGGTGGTCGGTCATTTCAGGCTATCGCAGACTATGCCCGTACTGTGGAGGACTTACAGCGACATGATCAGGGGTCTAGAGATGAGAGGCCTCGACATCAAAGTGGCTACAGTGGTTCCAGATATAGTGATAGAGGTTCTGGCCAGTGGGACCGGGGTTATCAGCCACAGCAGCACCAGGGTCAGTCCAGCCGACCGGTTCAGGCTTCCCTTCAGACTTTTGGTAGTACCCAGTTTGAGCAGGGTCAGAGCAGCCATCAGGGTTATAGCGGCCAGTCTTCGAGGGGTACAGTTTCTAGGGCATCAGGTCGTGGTGGTCATACAGGATCTGATGCTTCATCCCGACCGAGTAGGCTGTCAGGGGCTTGTTTTACTTGTGGTGTGATTGGTCATTTTTCTATAGATTGCCCTCAGCAGGGTACAGTTCAGTTGGATGAGCCTTTATGAGCAGTTCAGCCTCCGGTTAGAGGCTGTGGTCATCAGAGTAGAGGTGGTGCTCCGCGCGGCAGAGCAGGTGGTAGGGATGGCGGTCGGGTAAGTGGAGGTCGTCGTCAGTTTTACGCGGTCCCTAGGAGACCAGAGGCAGAGGCCTCAGATGCTGTGATTACAGGTACGATTTTTGTGTGCCATCAGTCTACTATGGCTTTATTTGATCCTGGATCCACTTGTTCATATGTATCTGCCTACTTTGTGCCTTGTTTGGGGTTGGCTAGTGAGCCATTATCTGTTCCTATTTCTGTTTCGACCCCAGTAGGAGATTCTTTAGTAGTGGATCGGATTGTGAGATCTTGTACGATATCTATTGGTGATTCAGAGACTTGGGGTGATTTGATGATCCTTGATATGCTAGATTTTGATGTGATACTGGCATGGACTGGTTATCCCCTCATCATGCAGTTTTGGATTGTTATGCAAAGACCATTACCATAGATGTGCCTGGTGTATCCCCGGTTGTGTGGCAGGGTTCTGTTAGCCATGCACCATCTGGGATCATCTCTTGTCTTCGAGCTAGAAAGTTGATTTCCCGTGGGTGTTTAGCTTATCTAGCATATGTCCGAGATGCTAGTGCTGACCCTACGTCTCCTAAGTCTGTTCATGTGGTTAGAGACTTCCTTGATGTGTTTCCTACCAACCTGCCAGGCCTTCCACCTGAGAGAGATATTGATTTTGCTATTGAGTTAGAGCCAGGCAGCAGGCCCATTTCTATTTCTCCTTACCGTATGGCTCCGGCTGAGTTGAGGGAGCTTAAGGAGCAGCTCCAGGATCTGTTAGTTAAGGGGTTTATTAGACCGAGTGTGTCACCTTGGGGTGCTCCTGTTCTCTTCATGAAGAAGAAGGATGGGTCGATGCGCATGTATATTGATTATCGGCAGCTGAATAGGGTGACAGTGAAGAATAGGTATCCGATGCCGAGGATTGATGACTTGTTTGACCAGCTTCAGGGTTCAGTCATGTTTTCGAAGATTGATTTGAGGTCCGGCTACCATCAGTTGAGGATTAGGGCGGAGGACATCCCTAAGACAGCATTCAGGACACATTATGGCCATTACGAGTTCCTGGTGATGTCTTTTAGGTTGACTAATGCCCCCGCAGCCTTTATGAACTTGATGCAAAGGGTTCTTGTCCCGTATTTAGACTTATTTGTGATAGTTTTTATAGACGACATCTTGGTATACTCACGTAGTAGAGATGAGCATGAGCAGCACTTGAGGGTTATACTCCAGACTTTGAGAAATCATCGGCTTTATGCCAAGTTCTCAAAGTGCGAGTTTTGGCTTGAGTCAGTTGCATTCCTAGGGCACGTGGTGTCTAAGGATGGGATTAGGGTTGATCCAGGAAAGATTTCAGCGGTTTGTGAGTGGCCTAGACCTACTACTGTTACTGAGGTTCACAGTTTTATTGGGTTAGCAGGTTACTATAGACGCTTCGTTCAGGGATTTTCTTCCATAGCAGCACCCTTGACTATGCTGACTAGGAAGGATGTCCCATTTAAGTGGTCGAATCAGTGCGAGGATAACTTTCAGAGGCTTAAGGCCTTATTGACTTCAGCTCTAGTTTTGACTTTGCCGATTGAGGGTCAGAGCTTCTCCGTGTATTGTGATGCTTCTGGGGTTGGTCTTGGATGTGTGTTGATGCAGCAGGGTCGAGTAATAGCATATGCATCGAGGCAGCTGAAGGTTCACGAGCGCAACTACCCCACTCATGACTTTGAGTTGGCAGCGGTAGTTTTCATGCTCAAGATCTGGAGGCATTACCTATATGGAGTTCACTGTGAGATATTCACTGATCACCGTAGTCTTCAGTATATCACGAGTCAGTAAGAGATGAACTCGAGACAGAGGAGATGGGTCGAGTTACTGAAGGACTATGACTTCACTATTCTGTATCATCCGGGCAAGGCAAACGTGGTAGCTGATGCCTTGAGCCGGAAGGCAGTGAGTATGGGTAGCCTAGCTTCTCTTTCAATTTCAGAGCGACCGTTGGCCTTGGACATCCAGTCCTTGGCTAACCATTTGGTTAGGCTTGACTTGTCGGATCCTAGCAGAGTTCTCGCCAGTGTTGAGGTTCGTTCTACTTTGATTGATCAGATTCAGAGCCGTCAGTTTGAGGATCAATAGTTGTGTGACCTTCGTGATCAGGTTGTTCAGGGTGAGAACAGTCGGGCTATTCTAGATTTAGATGGGGTTATGAGGTTTGATAGTCGCCTTTCTGTTCCGAGGATTAGTGATTTGATTCAGTTGATACTTCATGAGGCACATTGTACTAGATACTCCATTCACCCTGGCACAACAAAGATGTATAGAGACTTGAGACAACTTTACTGGTGGAGTGGTATGAAGTGGGATATAGTGGAGTTCGTATCTCGGTGCTTGAACTGTCAGCAGGTTAAGTTCGAGCACATGAGACCTGGTGGTTTGATGCAGTGACTTCCCATTCAAGAGTGGAAGTGGGAAGGGTTTACTATGGACTTCATTGTTTGTTTGCTTCGTACTTCTCATAGGTTTGATTCCATATGGGTGATTGTTGATAGGCTGACTAAGTCACCACATTTCTTGTCGGTTCAGACTTCTTATGGTGCAGAGAGGCTAGCTCAGATCTACCTTCGTGAGATTGTTCGGTTGCACGGGGTCCCAACTTCTAACATTTTAGACCGCGGCACTCAGTTCACATCTCAGTTATGGAGGGCTATTCAGCGAGATTTGGGTATAGAGGTTCAGCTTAGTACTGCTTTCCACCCTCAGACAGATGGCCAGTCCGAGAGGACCATTCAGGTCCTGGAGGACATGCTTCGGGCCTGTGTTCTTGACTTTGGAGGTTTGTGGGATCAGTTTGTGCCTTTGGCTGAGTTTGCTTATAATAATAGTTTCTATTCGAGCATTGGCATGGCACCTTTTGAGGCCTTGTATGGTAGGCGTTGTAGATCGCTGATTGGTTGATTTGATGGTTTTGAATCTAGGCCACAGAGTACAGATTTGCTTTGAGATTCCTTAGACCGAGTCCGAGTGATTCAGGATAGACTTTGGGCAGCCCAGAGTAGGCAGAAGAGCTACGCTGATCATAGACTTCGTGCCTTAGAGTTCAGTATTGGTGATTCAGTATTTCTCCGTGTATCGCCCATGAAGGGTGTGATGAGATTTGGTAGGCGGGGCAAGCTTAGCCCCAGGTATATTGGGCCATTCGTGATTCTCCAGAGGGTTGGTAGTGTTTCCTATCAGTTAGCTTTGCCTCCGATGTTTTCATCTATGCACCCAATTTTTCAAGTATCGATGTTGCGGCGGTATATTCCAGATGAGTCTCATGTGTTGTAGTGGGAGACGGTTCAGCTGGATGAGAGTTTAGCCTTTGTTGAAGAGCCGGTAGCTATTTTGGCCAGAGATATCAGGAGATTGAGGTCTCGGGAGATCCCGATTGTCAAGGTTCAGTGGAGGCACCGTCCAGTTGAGAAGGCTACCTGGGAGACCGAGAGAGATATGCGGGCTCAGTATCCGCAGTTGTTCGAGCCTTCAGGTACTTCCTTGTTCTTGACTTTCGAGGACGAAAGTCTTTTTAGTAGTGGATGATGTAATGACCCTTTCGGTCATTTATGCATTTTCGCCTTTCTTGTACCGTTAGAGCTTGTTTGTAGCGGCCCCAAGTCATTCAAGGCTTTTCGGGACCAGTAGTTCGGTGCCCGAGCCGTTTGTTTGGTCGTATGATAAGTTTTGAAGTCAAGAAAGTCAGCAAAAGTTATCGTAAGTTTCTTTAATAAATTTTCTGAACTTTGGGTCAAATGTCTCAGAGTTTTTCTCTCAATATATAAAGAGTTAGAAGTCCCTCGGCCTAGCAAATCGAAGGTCTACGAGTCTAGTTTCTAATGCACAAAACCTCACGTCCAACCGATCTTGGAGTGAAAAGTTATGACTGTTTTACCGCGGACTGTCTGGCAGAAACCGGGTCGCTAACCGGGTCGCGAACCGGGTCAGGTCAAAATCGATTTAAAGCCTCAACTTCACGTTTTAAAATGCCATTTCAGTTCTAAAACAGAGATAAAACATAAGGGAGGGTTCCAAGAGAGTTCTTGAGTGATCAAGGTGCATTTTTGGTGATTTCTATCGCTAAAGTTTGCCCCCGTGCCTAGAAACGCGACCTCTACGCGTGGCAGCCATTTTCCCCTTCGATAAACCACGTTTAGAGCTGGTTTCAAGATAGGAATTGGTATTTCTTGGTGTTTATTCAATCTTTACACTTGGTTTGCTAAGGTAACCATCTCGGGGCTCTTTTATGATCATTTTTATGAAGTTCTACGGACGTTTCGTCAAGTTATGATTCTTTTGGAAAATCTGCCGATTTAAGCTTAATTATGAACTATTTATAGGTGAGTATAAGCTGCGTATATATAGTGTGCGAAGCTTAGGACATAAGGAACAATTTCTGTGAAGGAACTACGGGCATTCGGACGTTCGTTGGAAGGTATTTTTGTCATTTTAGAGCTTCTTGGAGTGGTTCGAGCTTGGACATCGTCGTCCTAGCAGCTTGTTGTTGGAAGGCAGGTAGGTTATGGTTTAAACTCCCTAGACTTAGCATATATCGGATAAAATTGTACTAGCTGGCATCCTTGGGTTGGGTTTATTAGGTTGGTACCACAGACCTTGACCGTTTTATTCATGTCCGCCTACTTTTGTTCCTCCGTTGCTTGTAGTACTTGCCGATACATTTTATTTACCCTTGTGGTCCTGTGAGGCCTTGTTGACTCTGGAACATAGAAGGTGGGATATTGGGAATGTCCGCGAGTCCCGGGCATAAAATTATCCTTCTAGGCTGGTTATGCTTGCTGAGTAGCTATGGGCCTGTGCAGGGTTGATAGGTTGATTGTGAGTTGTTGGGCTGCTATTGTGTTTGATCATATCATTTTCATGCATATAAAGAGGTTTTATCCATGTTTTACTACAGTTTTGACTTCGGGCCTATTGGTACTATTTTCTAAACCTTGCATGGCCCCGGGGGCCCATTTTTTATGGAAATGAATTGGAAATGGTTTGATTTAACTTGTGAATATTCTTGGGTAAAAGAAGGTAAAATTATGATTTATATACGATTAACGCTAGACTCGGCAGGGCCGGGGTGCTAGTTGAGTTTTCTTGCTATTTGAGATGATTTTAGCCTCGGTCGGACCGAGCTCCTGAGATGACTTTCTACTGTTTAGACCCGGTTATGCCCGGGCACCCTTGGAGGGGTTTTTGAAATATTTTCCCACTACTTTAGTCCTGGACAGGGTCTGGGCATGCATATTCGAGACTGGGTCTCTATCTTGAACCCGGACTTGCGTTCGGATGACATGTTTTGATACTGAGTTTTAGTATGGGGTCAGGGACCTCCATGGACCTTGCTATCCGGGCCTGGGGCTTCA
>QJPP01004834.1:0-153232 GCA_003996215.1 Jaltomata sinuosa
TTGACAGACTCAAACGGAAAAGAATTTATTCATAAATGAGTGACTTGACAAAAGATTGACTCGAACAGACAAAAAATTGTCCATTAATTTGATAGGAAGGTTGACTTGGTGGTCTTACATTCTTATTGATGTCAATAAGGTGACTTTTTCACAAAAAAATGAAAATTTTCAAAGATAGGGACGAGCCTCGAAAGGGCTGCCCACGTTGTTCGAATTAACTTTTCGGAGAGATAGGAACAAGATTTAGAGAGCTTTTGAAGAGGTTTTGATTTTTCTGAAAAACTTGAAAAACTCGAAGAATCATTTGGTCGAATTTTGTATTTTGGATTTATATTTTTGCTTAGGGGCCCTAAAATATTTTAGCAGGAACGGATTGATTCACCTTCAATTGAAGCAACACACAATCACACAAAAGTAGTTATATCACATAACATGTGAATAATTTATAGCGCGTCCTATACATATATGTTACCTTTTTATGCCAAAGGTAGGCCTAACGAATTGAAGGATGTATGCCGTTTGTACGACGTTCCATTACACCACAAAATATATACAAACTGATTAAATCGAATGGGGATACAAAATAGGGGAAAGGGATGTACAATGAATATTAGTCCCACGTAGGGGTACAATCCTACTCTAAATCATCGTGGAAAGCTCTTCATTCTCGACGTTCTTGAAATTCTGAATGCCTTTCGGATAAAGATCTTCAAAAGAATATCTAATTACTTCCCAACCTCGAGGGACAATGGTTCATCCAATTTGACATTACATCCTTCAATTAACACATAAGGGATGATTATTCTTTTGGGCCGTGGGCCTTTTCAAACACAAGGTGGTCCCACTAATGGGCCTGATACCCCTAGGGTACCGGGTCAACTTAGGTCAATGCCTATTTCAGGGATTTGGCTTCGCTCTACGCTAGTTTAACTAGAGTGGGTTTTTGAAAAGAGACTGGGAACCCGAGTGGACAACTGCGGGCTGAAACAATGAACAAGTGCCGGCCAACATGGAACCAACTAATTGCTCATTGTTTCGAGAAATTTTGGGTTTTTAAGTGGAGAAGCGACCGCGAATGCACGCGTAATCACTTTTTTCCTGATGTATTTTAATTTTTCCATTTGGCAGAACCTGTATGTCATGAATGCGATAATAATATTTTGCGAAAATCTAAACACATAAGCAAATAGGTGCGGAAATTAAAATTATTACATTCCCGAATAGTTAGTCAAATAAAGAAAATAAGTTAGAAAAAATATTTTGGTTAGAACTTAGTTAGATCCCCAGCGGAGTCGTCGTTTCTGTTTTATAGCATTTTTCACTTTCGTTTATTTTTTTTTGAAAGAAAATGCAAGTTCGTTTTTGAAACGGTTTTGAATTGTATTAAACTTGAAAACTTATAAAAATCTTCAAATTTAATTTAAAAAAGAGTCGCCATTTAATTTTTTAAAAAAATCAAGAAAATCTTTGAAAAACATTCAAAAGATTTAAAACAGATAAAAACCTTTCGAATTTTAAGAAATCTAGATAAGAAGTTCATATTAACATTTCGAGAAGGAGTTTTAAGGCACTCGAAATGTCCGCTAACTTGTGGTTATCCGGCTATTTTTCTAACTTATTTTATTGACTAACTTTGTGAAAACATGGGAATTTATTTGACAAGTGAAAGAGAGATTCATTTTCATGAAAAAATAACATTTGGTAGCAAGATGATAAGCAAACTTAAACTAGATTTTGTAAGTGAAACTTAATGATAATATCTTTCGAAAATTGAGCAAGGTTTCAAAAATGTTGATTTACGTAAATAAATCCGCACATAAAACATATGGTACTCCAAAGGGAATTTAACGAAGTTAATAAAAGAGTAAAGTATTTACACAAGAACATGCTAAAATTATACAAAGAGAATAATTAAAAGAGAAGGAAGAAGTTGAGTTTAGGCACTTGGACTACCAAATTTAATTGGGTTAGGCCCATTATATTTCCGCTCCATCTTCAACCCGTATATTAGCTTCCTCTTTGTTTATATTGACACTTTGTCCAATATATTAATCTCTTCCAAGGTTGCAAATCAATCCATTTTGGACCTGGGTTGATGCTTTGACTCGATGAAGGATATTGGGCTTCGGCCCATCGAAATGCAAAGGATGAGAGTCCATTTAGACTCATAGAGATGTCACATGTAAAAGAAGAGAATAACGATTAGTATATGAGAGGAAAATTTAGCGTCAAATTATCAAGCTTAAAATATTATTTCTAAATGGAGAATTCGTGCTTTGAGTTTATCAAGACACTGAAAAGAACCAAAGTATTATTCTTATTCTGAATTTCACATGCTCTTAGAACATATCACGTAATGCTTAAAATCAAGGACTTTGCTAGCATTGATCATTACTTAGATCTAGTTTAATAGGGACTTAAGGCTTCTAGGGGACGAATTCAATCTAACACAAAAGGCCAATCATCACAAATCATTCATTCAAAGAAATAAAGGCAGTAGTAACGCCTCGCTCAAGGATCAGAAATTCACTAAGTTTAAGAATTAATGCAAGTATAGCTGAGCGTCATTTATCACAAAAATCATAGAGAGGATGACTAATTGACTCATGTAGGTCATATTTGGAACATGACAGGAAAGCAACCGATTATTCATTATATTTTTAGGGACTTATTGCGTATAGATAACGAGCAGACAACCTAATCCTGATACCAGTGACTACACATTCAGCAAACCATGATTAATAGCATACCTTTCCTAACTAAAGTGAAGGAACAAGCAGAAATTTTGAAAGACCTACGACCTTGAGGTCTCATGCTCCGACTAATGGATGAAAGCGAGTTAAAAGAAAAGAAGAAATCCCATTTTTTAGCAAAGGAATCAATGGTAAATTTAGAGACAGAGATGGCTGCAAATTTGGGGATAGTAGACAGATTACGTGAATTTGGGGCAGTGACTGGGATCAATGAGCTTTGACGGGGAATTTTCACCACCGGAGTTCCACTGATTTCAACGGAACTAAACCCGAAATCGCTCGAGAATGGAATATTTTAGGTGTTTCTTACTCTGAAGCTCTTGGTTCCGTGAGATTAGTGGAATGCTCCACCAAAATCCCTAATTTTCCCCCAAAAGCCTCCTCTTTCACACCTCCATCTTAGAGGGTTTATATAGGGAAATTTGGGGTCAAAAAATGGGGGGGAAAACAACAAGAAATTTGGATAAGGGCTTTGGAATTTGAAATCAAAAACCCAAAATTCTCCTGATGCGGGAACGTAGGTACCTTGGGGGTATGGATTCAATCATACACCAATAATTTGGAGGATTTTTTGTGGGATTTCACGGGTGAGGAATGTTGTAGTCGCCACCTGTGATTTCTAGGTTCTTCTAGAAGGTGAACAACTCATCAATCTTCGTACAAACAGGCGGTGATAGGAAAATTAACAGTGGTTAAGATGGAGAACAAGAGCTAAGGCGTCATTTGGAGCTATTTGCTAAGGTCGTTTGAGCGATGTTATTGACGAAGTTATCTGGTTTTGTGAGAGAAAGAGAGGAAGAATAAGATGTACGGGGGTGAAGGAGAGAGAAGCGCTTCGTATAGGACACCGCGTCCTTTCTGGGAAATTGAAACACGTGTGGTGCGTGAGAAGGGAGTTGGGTAAAAAAATACATGTGTTGTATATGTAAGTATATTTGTATAGCTGATGGTTATTGAGGAATTTAGGATTGGGTCGGATCTTTTGTGTAAATATTGGGCTGGGATGTTAGTTCGGTTGGGCCTAAGGTGAGCTGAAACAAGAAGGGGTTATAAGGTGTTTAAGTCTTGGCCACATTTTGCAAAATGTGGCCACTCTTAAGTTTAAGGGGTAGCCAAATTGATAGAAATTAGGAAAATTCTGGTTAGGATTTAAACCATTTTAAGGATTTAGGCTAGAATTGGAATAGAGATAAATCAATTAAAATTAATTCATGAGCTTACTTAATTTTAAACAATCTGAGATAATTATTACGTTTAAAATGTAACAATTTCATTTTAAAAATATGAAATTAATTATTTAATTAATCTCTAATTTTAATCAATTTGGAGGAAAATCAAGCACATTTTAATTTAAAAGGATTTATTTTTTATGAAATTAAACTTTAAAATAGTTTCTTAAGTAAACTTATGTAAATTCCGCATAATTAAATATGAAAAATATAAATTCTTACTCGAAACTATTATAAAGCTGAATTGAAAAATGTTTTATCCCTTTTTACAAAATAATTATTTCAAATATTATTTAAAATTTAAAAAGGCTCAAGATTAATTCATAATGTGGAGGGTAAAAATTGGGTGTCAACAAGTGGTCACTATGCCAGAAAGTGCACCCAGCAGGGTATAACTTGCTATGAGTGTGGGGTCAGTGGTCATTATATTAGAGATTTCCCCTAGTGGGGTACAGTTCAGTCGACCCAGCCTATTCGTGCAGTTCAGCCACCGGCTAGAGGAGGTGGTGGTCAGGCTAGGGGTGGTGGCCGGTGTGGCAGGATAGGTGGTAGGGATGGTGGTTGGTCAGGCGATGGTCGTCGTTAGTTTTATCCAGTCCCTAGCAGGCCAGAGGCCGGAGGCAGAGGCCTCGGATGCTGTTATCATAGGTATGATTTCTGTATGCCGTCAGTTAGCTTTGGCTTTATTTTATCCAGGATCTACTTGCTCGTATGTTTCTGCCTACTTTTTACCTTGTTTGGGCTTGTCTAGTGAGCCGTTATATGTGCATGTATCTATTTCAACCCCAATAGGAGATTCTTTAGTAGTCGATCTGATTGTGAGATCCTGTATGATTTATGTTGGAGATATTGAGACTTTGGGAGATTTGATGATTCTTGATATGTTAGACTTTGGTGTGATCCTGGGCATGGATTGGTTATCCCCTTACCGTACAGTTTTGGATTGTTATGCCAAGACCGTTACCATAGTCATGCCCGATGTATCCTCGGTTGTGTGACAGGGTTCTATCAGCCGTGCACCATCTGGGATCATCTCTTGTCTTCGAGTTAGGAAGTTGATTTCCTACGGGTGTTTAGCTTATCTAGCATATGTCCGAGATGCTAATGCAACCCTTCTTCTCCTAAGTCGGTTCCTATGGTTAGAGACTTCCTAGATGTGTTCCCTACTGACCTGCCAGGCCTTCCACCTGAGAGAGACATCGACTTTGCTATTGAGTTAGAGCTGGGCACCAAGCCCATTTCTATTTCTCCTTACTGTATGGCTCTAGCTGAGTTGAGGGAGCTTAAGGAGCAGCTCTAGGACTTGTTAGCTAAGGGTTTCATTAGGCAGAGTGTGTCACCTTTAGGTGCTCCTATTTTGTTTGTAAAGAAGAAGGATGGGTCGATGCGGATGTGTATTGATTATCTGCAGCTGAATAAGGTGACTTTTAAGAATAGGTATCCGATGTCGCACATAGATGACTTGTTTGATCAGCTTCAGGGTTCAGCCATGTTTTCGAAGATAGATTTGAGGTCAGGCTAACACCAGTTGAAGATTAGGGTGGAGGACATCCCTAAGACAGCATTCAGGACACGTTATAGACACTATAAGTTCCTGGTGATATCTTTTGGATTGACTAATGCCCCTGCAACTTTCATAGACTTGATGCACAGGGTGCTTAGCCCATATTTGGACTCATTTGTGATAGTTTTCATAGACGACATCCTGATATACTTACGGAGTAGAGATGAGCATGTGCAACACTTGAAGATTATACTCCAGACTTTGAGAGATCATCGGCTTTATGCGAAGTTCTCAAAGTGCGAGTTTTGGCTTGAGTCAGTTGCATTCCTAGGACACGTGGTGTCTAAGGATGGGATTAGAGTGGACCCATGTAAAATATCAGCAGTTCATGATTGATCGAGACCTACTACTCCCACTGAGGTTCGTAGCTTTGTTGGGTTAGCAGGGAACTATAGGAGGTTTATCAAGGGGTTTTCTTCCATAGCAGCACCTTTGACTATGCTGGCTAGGAAGGATGTCCCATTTCAGTGGTCGGATCAGTGCGAGGATATTTTTCAGAGGCTTAAGGCCTTATTGACTTCAGCCCCAGTATTGACCTTGCCAGTTAAGGGTGAGAGCTTCTCCGTGTATTATAATGCTTTCGGGATTGGTCTTGGTTGTGTGTTGATGCAGAAGGGTTGTGTGATAACATATGCATCGAGGCAGATGAAGGTTCATGAGCGCAACTACACCACTCATGACTTCGAGTTGGCGGAGGTAGTTTTCACGCTCAAGATTTGGCAGCACTACTTATATGGGGCTCACTGTGAGATATTCACCGATCATCGTAGTCTTCAGTACATCACGAGTCAGGGAGAGCTGAACTCGAGGTAGAGGAGATGGATTAAGTTACTGAAGGACTATGATTTCATTATTCTGTATCATCCGGGCAAGGCAAACATGGTCGCGGATGCCTTGAGTCGGAAGACGGTAAGTATGGGCAGCCTAGCTTCACTTTCATTTTTAGAGCGACCATTGGCCTTGGACATCCAGTCCTTGTCTAACCGTTTGGTTAGGCTTAACTTGTCGGATCCTAGTAGAGTTCTTGCCGATATTGAGGTTCGTTCTGCCTTGGTTGATCAGATTTAGAGCAGTCAGTTTGAGGATCAGCGGTTGTGTAACCTTCGTGATTAGGTTGTCAGGGTGAGGCTAGCCGGTCTACTCTAGATTCAAATATGGTTCTGAGATTTGATAGTCGTCTTTGTGTTCTGAGAGTTGGGGATTTGATTCAGTTGATTCTCCGTGAGGCATATTGTTCTAGGTATTCCATTTATCCTGGCACATCCAAGATGTACAGAGATTTGAGACAACTTTACTGGTGGAGTGGCATAAAGCAAGATATAACAGGGTTTGTATCTCGATGCTTGAACTGTCAGAAGGTGAAGTTCGAGCACATGAGACCTAGTGGTTTGATATAGCAACTTCCCATTCTTGAGTGGAAGTGGGAAGGGATCACTATAGACTTCGTATTATATTTCCTCGTACTTCTCAAGGGTTTGACTTTATTTGGGTGATTGTTGATCGGCTGATTAAGTCAGTGCACTTCTTTCCAGTTCAGACTACTTACAGTGTAGAGAGGTTAGCTAAGATCTACCTTCGTGAGATTGTTCGGTTGCATGGGGTCCTAACTTCTATTATTTCAGACTGCAACACTCAGTTCACATCTCAGTTTTGGAGGGCTATTCAGCGAGACTTGGGTACAGAGGTTCAGCTTAGTATCGCATTCCACCCTTAGGCAAATGTCCAGTCTGAGAGGACTATTACGGTCCTGGAGGATTTGCTTTGGGCCTATGTTCCTGACTTTGGAGGTTTTTGAAATCAGTTTGTGCCTTTGGCTGAGTTTGCTTATAATATAGTTTTCATTCGAGCATTAGCATGGCACCTTTTGAGGCTTTGTATGGTAGAAATTGCATATCGCTGATTGGTTGGTTTAATGGTTTGGAGTCTAGGCCACATAGTACAAATTTGCTTCGCGTTTCACTAGACATAGTCAGAGTGATTCAGGATAGACTTTGAGTAGCTCAGAGCAGGCAGAAGAGCTACGCTACTCATAGACTTCGTGCCTTAGAGTTCAGTGGCGGTAACTTAGTATTCCTCCGTGTGACGCTCATGAAGGGCGTGATGAGATTTGGTAGGCGGGGCAAGCTTAGCCCCAGGTACATTGGGCCATTTGAGAGTTTTCAGAGGGTTGGTAGTGTTGCCTATCAGTTAGCTTTGCCTCTGATGTTTTCAACTATGCACCCAATTTTCTATGTATCGATGTTACGATGGTATATCCCAGACGAGTCTCATGTGTTGTGGTGGGATACAATTAAGTTGGCTTAGAGTTTGGCCTTTATTGAGGAGCCGATAGCTATTTTGGCCAGAGATGTCAGGAGATTGAGATCTAGGGAGATTCCGGTTGTTAAGGTTTAGTGGAGGCACCATCCATTTGAGGAGGCTACTTGGGAGATCGAGAGAGAGATGCTGGCTCAGTATCCACAGCTATTTGAGCCTTCAGGTACTTCCTTGTTTTTAGCTTTCGTGGATGAAAGTCCTTTTTAGTAGTGGATGATGTAATGACCCATCTGATTATTCCCACGTTTATGATTTTCTTGTACTATTAGAGCTTGCTTATAGTGGTCCTAAGTCATTTATGGCTTACTGGGACCGGTGTTCGGTACCCTGGACATTCTTTTAGTCGTTATGGTTGTTTCCTTGTTTTAGAGCCTTAACTTAGGATATCATTGACTTCAGTCAAAATTCTGGGTAAACATGCTTGGAATCAAATTCTGACAGTTCCGTTAGCTTCAGAGCATGGATTTTGGTCTAGATGAACCCTTGGCTGGGGTCTGGAACCTTTCTGTTTGTTTTCGTGTTGGTTTTTGTGTTTTTTAGCCAATTGAATGTGAAAGTTTGACTTTGGTCAACATTCGAAGAAGACAACCTCAGATGGAAATTTTATCAGCGCTGTTAGTTCTGAAATGTCTACTTTGGGCTAGAGGGACCTTTGGTTCGGGTCCTGAGGCTTACGAACTCATTTTTGGGTATTGAGTTCCGTGTTGGCTTAAGTTTGGTTTTTGGGTATTGGGCCCACTTTTCACTAAATCGACCTCCGTTGGGTTTTCCCTCAGCTTTGTTGAGTCCGAAATGCTATTTTTGGTATGTTAGCATAGTTTATTTGCGCGTGCAGAGTCACAGATGAGCCCTGTGGGCTCACCCAGAGACTTTTCCTCTTGTTTTTTTGGCTGGTAGCTGTTACAGGTACATGCCTCAGGCCTTAATTTTGATCCCTTCATGTGACTACGATGAAGGTCATGTGGACCCAACCTTTATTCTTTGCGATTGCAAAGTCCCTCTTTGCGACAACGATGTTGTCCCTGTCCCCTTGTTCTACGCAATCGCAATGCCTATCTTCGCGACCGCAATTCAGCCTTCTCCACTTTGTTCTTTGTGATCGCATGTCTAGTTCACGTGATTGTGATGGTTTAGCTAGCATGGTCATCGCGACCGCGTGGGGTCTATTTGCGATCGTGAAGAAGGACCCCTGGGCAGTATATAAGCCTTCTCATTCGTTTTTCTCATTGCAACTCCGCCGAAACTCCATTGATAACATTCCAAGCTCCCCAAAAGACAATCATATTACTCCAACTCTTGGTGGTGGGGTGTGGTTTCCTTGCCTATGATCGTTTCTCCATCATAATTGTAAGTTTTATTCGTTTAAATTCTGTTAAATTCGCATCTTTGATTCCTTATTGTTCTTGTTGTTGGCTGGCTGTTTTGAGCCATTTTCCTTAGTAAATTTCCTTCAATATTCTGAGCATGCACTCACGAGAGGTTGGTGATCATTGTCTTCCCTTTAATTTTCGGTTTTGGGTTGCAGGGTCTACGGGCCCGCTGGTAACCCTAATTTTGACCCAGCTATAAGTATAGCAATATGGGTATCGTTAGTCTTATTTTAATGCGTAGTTTATGTTCTTGATAGTGTGATTGCATTTTGGGACTTCTCAGAGCGGTTCGGGCTTGGACATCATTGTTCTAGCAGCTTGTCGTTGAACGACAGGTAGGTTATGGTTTAACTCTTTTAGACTTTGCATATATAGGATATAATTTTACTAATTAGCATCCTTGGGTTGGGTTTATTAGCTTGGTACCCCAGACCTTGCCCGTTCTTCCATGTCCATATTATTTCACTCATTTGGTTGTAGAAATTGTTGTAGTTGCTTATATCACCCTTGTGGTCCTGTGTGGCCTTGTATTCGACTCTGGACCATATATGGTAGGTTATTTGGGAATTTCTATGAGTCTTGGACATCGATATCGTGATATCATAGGCTAGTTATATATGTTGTAGAGCGATTGGAGCCTGTGTAGAGTCGATAGGTTGATTGTGAGCCGTTGGACTACCATTTGTGATTGAGCATGACATCATCATGCATATAAAGAGGTTTTTCACATGTTTTACTATGGTTTTGGCTTCAGTCCTACTATTGATGGTTTTCTAAACCTTGCATGGCTCGAGCGCCCATTTTTGGTAAAAGTGGTTATAAAGGGTTTGGAAATGACTTTCATGGATCTTCTTGGGGTAAGAAAGTTAATAGGTTGATTTTATCATTGTTTTCAAACTACTACTAGACTCAGCTAGGCCGGAGTGCTAGACATGTTTTACTGTTGATTGGAGATGATACTAGGCTCGGTTAGGCCGAGCATAAGACTTATTTTACTACTGTTTTAGACCCGGTTATGTCGGGGCACCCTTGTAGGGTTTTTTGAGGTTTATTTCATCGATTTAGACCCAGATAGACTCCGGGCATGAATTGTTGAGACTTGGTTACTAGTTTGAATATACATTCATTCCGGACTGTTTTGTTGAGGTTATGAGGGTTAGTATGTAGTCGAGGACATCTATGGACCTTGCCGACCCTGACCAGGGTCTACGTGCTGAGTGTGTTGGGGTAGGGGTACATGGTGTAGTTGAGGTATACGGGCTGTGAATTTCCACATATCCTAACTACTGTGCCTGTAGGCTCCAGAGGAGGTACATACAGGGTTACTGTTCCACCTAGTTTTCAATTATCTCATCATATCATATATGTGTGTCTGATTCCACCCTTGTCTGCTGTTTGTTGAGTGTACGCTCTGGTAGTATGGGATACCAGAGGGTTTGTCTTCACTTGTATGCGTTCCTCAGGTGTATGAGCGCCTGCTAGGATCGTAGGTAGACTTATCGTTATTTTATCGCAACTTGGATCTTATTATGGTTGCATTCCGGTGATTGGTAATTGGGAGTGGTATTACTAGCATGACTTGGTTCTTAGTCTGTTTTCGAGCATAGTTACTGTTATTTCTTTTCCTCTTTCCATTCTTACTTGAGGTTATTGGTATACCACCTTTTCTTAAACTCTCTTTATATACTGTTGTTGCATGGATCTCAGGTGTGTTGCTTCTTCCTTTCACCTGTGTCTGTGATAGATATATATTCTAGTAGCTAGCTAAGTATGTTATTTTCTTCTTGTACCCTTTCGTGGTAGATTCCGTGTCTTTATTCATTATTTTCTGTGACTACTTGCTTCTCTTCTGCTATGTTACCGCCTTTATATCTTATATGTGCCTAGTCGGCCTATGATACCTACTGGGTACCCATTTCTTAGCAATTGGTGCTCATACTATACTCTACATCTTTCTGGTGCAGATCCTAGTGTGGGCCATTGCCGTTGATCCGTTGGAGACTCACGCGGGCTAATCTTTTGGACCATTCAAGACTGAGGGTGAGCTCTTGGCTACCGAATCTTAGCTTTTAGTTCATCTTTTATATCATGTACTGTTTTATTATTCAAAGACATATGTATATATTGTTTCGGATCCTTTTGTACTCTGTTGATGTAGTTACGACTCTTATACTATGATACCAGGTTTTGGGTTTGGTTTAGCTTCCACTTATGTATTCTGTTTCTTGTTTCTTTATCTTGTTCCCTTGCTTTCGCTTATTTTGTTCTTCCACTTGATCATTAGATGATAGACCATTACTAATCTTTCCGGGCTATGGGGATTGGTTCGCCTACTGGGGGGTTGTAGGTGCCATCATAACCGAGAAATTGGGTCATGACAAGAATGAAATGAGCTGACTTGGTCAGTCTGTCCACGATGACTCAAATGGAGTCATACTTCCTCTAGGTCTTAGGAAGACCCACCACGAAGTCTATGGCTATCCTTTCCCACTTCTATTCTGGAATAGGCATCCTCTAAAGTAATCCTGCAGGTCTTTGGTGCTCATACTTCACCTGCTGGCAATTCTGACACTTAGACACATATTCCGCTATGTCACTCTTCATCCCAGGCCACCAATAAAGTCGCTTCAGATCCTGTTACACTTTGGTTATGCCCGGATGAATCGAGTACCGTGAATCATCAGCTTCTGTCAAAACATTCTGAACTAAATCATCAAACCGAGGAACACAAATTCGTCCTTTGAAACTCAGTACCCCACACGTATCAAGTGTGGTATCCGTGGCCTCCCCAGATAACACCTTGTTCCGCAGCTTGTTCAACTGCTCATCCTTAAACTATTTGGCCTTGATATTCTCTATAAATATGGGTTTGACCTCAATATTGGCAAACACTCCACCCTATTCTAAATGCCCAACTGCATGAACTTTGATTCCAGAGTTCGAATCTCCTTAGCAAAAGGTCGCTTGGATACCCCCAAACAAGCCAAACTGCACATGCTAACCGCCTTCCGGCTTAATGCGTCTGCCACCACATTGGCCTTAACCGGATGATATTAGATGGTCACATCATAATCGTTAAACAACTCCATCCACCTCCTGTGTCCCAAATTCAAATCCTTCGATGTAAACACATGCTAGCTGCAGGCTGCGATGTTCGGTGAACACCTCACATTTGACACCATAGAGGTAGTGTCTCCAGATTTTAAGTGCAAATACCATCGGTGCCAACTCTAAATCGTGGATTGGGTAGTTCCTCTTATAGGGCTTCAATTGCCTTAAAGCATATGCTGTAACATTCCTATCCTGCATTAACACAACACCCAAAACCAAATGTGAAGCATCATAAAACACAATGAAATCCTTACCTTCAACCGATAATCCTAGGATGGGAGCTGTAGTCAAAAGTGTCTTGAGCTTTTGGAAGCTCTCCTCACACTAGTCAGACCAAACAAAAGGTACCTCATTCTGAGTCAACCTTGTCAAGTGAGTAGCAATGGAAGCGAAGTTCTTGACAAACCTGCGGTAATAGCCCGAAAGACCCATAAAACCCCTAACCTCAGTCACCGAGCTAGGCTGGACTCAATTCTTAACTGCCTCAATCTTTTGGGGATCCACCATTAACCCTTTTTCTGAGACCACATGCCCTAAGAAAGCAAACGAAGACAACCAAAATTCACATTTTGAAAACTTAGCATACAATTTCTGGTGTCTTAATATCCCCAAAACAATGGAAGGTGCTCTGCATGCTCCTCCTTACACTTAGAGTAAATCAAAATGCCATCTATAAACACAATCACAAAAGAGTCAAGATACGACTTGAAGACACCATTCATCAAACTCATGAAAGCCACTGGTGCATTAAACAACCCAAACGACATTACCAGGAACTCATAATGCCCATACCGAGTCCGGAATGCCGTCTTAGGTATATCCTCAGGCCTAATCTTTAGCTGATGGTACCCTGACCTTAAGTCAATTTTTGAAAACACGGAAGCACCCTGTAACTGATCAAAAAAGTCATCTATGCGAGGTAAAGGGTACTTATTTTAGATGGTGACCTTGTTCAGTTGCATGTAGTCTATACACATCCTCATACTACCATTCTTTTTTTTCACAAATAAGACAGGAGCACCCCAAGGTGAAGCAGTGGGACGAATGAATTCCTTATCTAAAATTTCTTGAAGCTGAGTCTTAAGTTCCCTCAACTCTACCGGAGCCATATGATAAGGAGGAATAGAGATTGGGTGAGTGCCCGGTTCCAAGTCTATGCAAAAATCAATATCCCTATCTGGAGGCATGCCAGGAAAAAATCCACCGAAAACACCTCCTGAAATTCAGAAACCACCGGAACTGACTCAATTGAAGGGGACTCCACACTAAAATCTCGGAAATGATCCAAGAAGGCTGAACAACCTTTCCCCACCAACTTCCTAGCCTGAACAAAGGATATAATCTTAGTCGGCTTAGGCTTGTACACACCTTCCCACCCTAGTCTATCCTTACCCAGAATCTCTAGAGTTACTGTCTTAGAATTATAGTTTAACACAACATGATATGGAGACAGCCAAGTCATACCCAAAATAACATCAAAATCCAGCATATCCAAAATAACCAAATCTACCCAAGTCTACAACCCCACAAATAACACAGAACAAGTACGATACAGATGGGTTACTACCACAGAATCATTGACGGTCACGACCCAAAAACTCAAGTCATGATGGCACGTACTATAACCCACCAGTAGGTAAGCCAAACCTTAGCCCAAAACTGCGATTAACGGGCTAATCACAAGCAAGAACCCAACATCGAAAGAAATATTAATAAGCAACAAAAGATACGATAAATCAATATAAGAAAAAGAGAGGGAAGGGAAATAAATATATAAGAAACCCCCAAGACCTGGTGCCAGTCGGTACAAGTGCCACTACAACTTAGATGTTCTAGATAGATACAACAAAATATGGACAATCTCCAAAAGTACAGTAAAAGACTAGTCCAAAAGTAGAGGGAGGTGGATCAACTACGATTTCCAAGAGCTCACCCAGTGTCTCCAGTTAGCAACTCTGCACGAGGACTGCAATCAACGGTGATAACTCGTACTAGGATCTGCATAGCAAAAAGATGCAGAAGTGTAGTATGAGTACCAAAACATATGGTACACAGTAAGCATCATCGGTGATTGAGCTTAAATAAGATATAAACATAACAAAATGTGAATATAACCCAAGGGTAAGAAAGATGAGTCAGAAAGAAATATAATAGTCAAACCTATATAAAAAGGAGAAATACCGCAATGATATGAAAGATATAAGCAATAATCTAGCAATAACCAAATCAGACTTTCCCAATTCTAGAAAGTGCACCCAAATAAAGCAAGCCAACTATACACAGAGTTCGATAGTAAAGATGTCCAAGGAATACCATGATATGCAATGTGAAATGAATGAAATGAAATGTGCCCAATAAAATAATGAATGAAACCATGGGTCACCTCATAGGTCGCTGGAGCTTACCAATCAATACCATACCGTATGTAATATCCATACAGGCCGATGAAGCTTATCAATAGCACATAATCCACATATAATTAGAAAACCCAAAGTATTATCATGGGCCACCAGAGCTTACCAATAGAAATGAATACAACAATGTAAAACCCCGTATGTATGAAAAGGGAGGCCTCCAGAGCTTATCAATATAATCCGACAAATCAATGGAAGACAAGGTTCAGAACTGTTTCTCAGACCAAGTGCATAACATAGAAATATCTTCCCATTCAAAAGTTAGTAAAACAATGATGTACCATTTCTCTTTAGTGGCACAAGTTTATAGAAAAAGAAACCATTTTCCCTTTTTATTAACCAAAAACAGTGATAAAAGTGAGACGCTCACCCTGGAGCTCCAATTATTTAAAAAGGAAGTATTTGGGGGTTTTTAGACGTTAGAAATCAACTTAAACCACTGAAGTCTTTCCTTAATTTGAAAACCGTTTGTTAAATAGAAGGGTTCCTTATTAAACCATCGAGCCCTTTAATTCTCGTCAATCTGTACCATTCAATCACCATCAATTCATACCATGACCCAGTTATATGCAGAAGGGGATGAAAAATAATTAGTCCAAATGAATGTATAAATACATGTAAATGCACACAGTTATACCAAGATAGGGCATTTCACCCTTCATAACAAGAATGTAGTAACCTGGACTCCCGCCATCTCAACACCATGGCCTCAAGCCCACAAATACTCCTACCATAGCCAACATAGGAAAATAATATGATAAGAACAGCCAGAAAGCTAAGTAAGAGACTACTCTACCACCAACTATACCCCAACGAGCGCTAAAGTCACATATTCTAGTACCATTACAAAAAGGGAAACACTACACTAACTACCACCCCCAAGGGACCCGCCTAAGGTAATAGACTAACTGGAACTAAGCAGAAAGTGTACAACAAAGAGAAACTTAAGCAAAACACAACCATACTGACCTGAGCTCCCTTCAATCCAGCCTCGGGCCCACAAGTGTATGATAAATAGAACACTAAACGAGCATGAATGATAATAATAAAAGAAAATAATGATAATGCCTACTCTATCATGAACCCTTATCTAAATCTAGTCTAAGGCTCCCTAAATCTAACAACCTCGACCAAAAGCAGCTTAAACTAAGCTAAGGCACCTAATCCTAAACCCAAGGATGCTACACCGCCTACGCTAAGTCTTATGGAAAGGCTACAGCCTATACGAAGGATTTGCTAGCCAGATCTACTGTAAGGCCCCTAAATCACCTATAAGGATCAATATGCCTACTAGAACAGTATCCAAACCACAAGATTCCACCATCCATTAGCAAATTATTATACTTATACCTTATACAAGCAAAGTCTAGAAAATGTACACCATAACCTACTGGAAAGCCGAGCACGCACGCACAATCCACAAGACCGGAGCATATCTCTCCTGAGAAGCATCCACAAGAAGCCACACTATCACAATAATATTCTATACATCAATATGAAGCTAACGGTACCCATATTGCTAATAATTTAGCAGGGTCAAAATTTAGGTCACAAGCGGGTCCGTGAGCCCCACAACCCAAAATCGAAAACAAAAATCACCACAAGGTTTCCAATATTCCTGGGAGTGCATCCCCAAATTGAGCGGAATTGGACCATCGGAAGGGCTCCAAAATAGCCCATGAAACTCAAGAATCAAGAGGGAATTAAAAAGAGAATTAACGGAATTAAACAAGAAAACTTACCAAATTGGAGTCAATGAACGATCAAGAACCGGAAATTATGAACCTCCAAGCTGTTGGAATGATCAAGGAGTGAAAATGGAGGTTTTGGGTCTTAATTTAATGGAGGAATCTTCTTGGGGAAATTTGGAAATGAAAGGAAGAAGAAGGGAAAAGAGTTTATAAAAGTGCCAGCAATTACCGCAAAAGTGGAGATTTTATCGCAATTGCGTACGTTGCAAAAATGGCAAATCCACCGCAAATGCAAAGGTCATTATTCACCCCTGCCTCCGAAAATGCGGAGGTTTCATCGCAAATGTGGTGTCCACAAAAGTGAACTATTACTGCAACAGTAGACCCTTATTGCAAAAGCGGACAAAGTCCACAAATGCGGCCAACCCAAATGCAGCCATCGCAAATGAGGCCATCACAAATGCGCCCATCTCAAATGCGGTGAAAAGTCCACAAATGTGGACCCATCAGCAACAACAAAACTCAGCTAAGCTCAAATGCTCGGATGGACCTTCGAGATTCATCTTGGGTCCCACAGATACAAATAAACTATGCTACTCAACTAGAAACAACATTTTGGACTCAATGGAATCAACGAAAATCCCGTCGAAGGTCGATTTAACAAAAAATAGGCGTCGCGCCCAAAATCAACCTTTAGGCCAACTATTCCAAAATAAAACCTAAGGCCCAAAGTCAAGTCCGGAAGCCTTGCGACCTGAACCAAAGGTCTCTCTAGCCCAAAGTCGACATTCCGGAGCTAATAGTGCTGGTAGAATTTTCATCCGAGGCTGTCTTATCGGAATGTTGACCAAAGTCAACCCTTAAGCCCAACAAGCCTAAAAACACAGAATGAGAGAAAATTCCATGCTGAAAAGCTTCCGAATCTCGACCGAAGGTCCAACCAGACCAAAATCCATACTCTTTTACCAAGAAAATTGACCAAAGTCATGGATTTCCCAAGTTAGAGTTCTAAAATAGGGAAATGGTCATAACGACCTGACGAATGGCCCTAGAACTAAGCCATTTGTCTCGGCAAGTCATAAATGACCAGTAGCCATTGCGGGAAAACTCAAAACATAGAAAATGCAAGGAAATATAGAAATGATTTGGATGGTCATTACAACATCCACTACTAAAAGAACTTTTGTCCTTGAAAGTTAAGAAACAGGAAGTACCCGAAGGCTCGAAAATGAAAAGATACTAGGTCTGTAAGTCGAGCTGGGCTTCCTGAGGAGCCTCCTTGATCGGACAATGGCCAACAGAAGAATAACCAAAGAGAGCTTACTAAAACCTCATCTCTTTACCAGCCAAAATAGGAAAAACAATAAACTCTAACTCAAAAGCTAATCGGTCAAATAACTAAAAAGGACCCGAAAGAAAACATTTGGAAAGCATCAACATAACACAAGAACCATGAAAACCAAGGAAATCATCACACAGAACCGATAACCGTGCTATCACAAAGCACAAAAACCACTTCCTCTAATATTCTAACCCATGAGTCGTGGGTCCGAAGACCCTTCCGTCTATTCAGAAACAACAACATTCAAACCATAAAGTCAAACACAAGTCAAACACTTGAGTAAAACTCAAAAAACATCAACAAACCCATCGGAAGGCTAGGACTCCTACCATACTCTACCTCCACGAAGTAGTCTAAAGGCTCGATCTCAACAAAACCAAACAATCTACTAACCTCAGAAACATACACCTTCCCGAGACATACCCACTATAACTGGAGTAGCCTACCTTGACTGACCATCGGTCCGTAAGTGGACAACTACGCTAATATCACCCGAATAACCCAAACTCACTTAAAACAACCATTAGGAACCCCAACTAAAATGAAAACACTGGGATTTGAAAAGAGGTAACCAGGCATGCCATGTTGAAGGATAGCCTTCCAAAAGCAAATTCTGAACCAAACTCTTTGAACCACATAATGTCTGATCCGGCAAAAGTGACTAGGCTAGGTCCGCCTATCCGATCAGACCCCAAGGACACCAAAACCAAGCAAAAAAGGTAGCAAGTATGCAACGAAGCCTAAAGTCAGCCTCCAACTCCAAAAGCTAGAAATTTTGTTATGTTCCCCAACCCATGATACACAAACCAGAACTAGCATCTACCCTGCTGGACCAGTACACATTCCAATAGCTCAGAAGTATCTCTCTAATTGATAACTTTTTGGTCCTTCAAAAAAAGAGTATGAACAAACACTAGAATCCAAAAGTTTCCAAACCTCAAAGAACCCACCTCACTCTGGCTGAACCACTAGAAAGGAATGGTCTTCTGAATCAATCTAGTCAAAAAGTGCCACAAACAGAGGAAGTCTTCTACAACCCTCCTGAAATAGCCTGCTAACATGCAAAGTCTGAAACCAAAACCAAATACTAATTGATCTCCTCCCTACTCCCAGAGTAGATTCAGATGCCACCTAGGAATACTGTAGTAACTGGAACCCAAATAGGATCTGAACACGATGCTCAACAATCTGTAACCACTATAAGGGCATGGGTTAAACCAAAGGACATGGGTCAAACCAAAGGACATAACTGGGAACTTATAGAGGAACGAGTCCTAAGGTAGTCCTTGGAATGCCCACCACCCCGATCCTAACAAGAAAATAACCCAATCTCAAACTCTACCTTTACAAAACACCTCCGCAACTTGAATCTTCATCAACTATAGAAACTAACCCAAGGGAAGAATGTCGGAACTAGCACCATAAACAAAAGCAAGAAAATCCAACAACCTAAGACGGCTAGGTTCTAAGATACCAATAACCACATCTAAAATCACCGTACAAGCCCACCAATTTAGACGACAAGGCCTACCGCGCATTGCATCCCAACATAGCTACTGCCCAATACCAATATACTCGATCAACTACTAAAAGAATTCCTCTACGGGATAGCTATATGCAAAAACATTACAATCCCATAAAGTATGTCCGGATGAGTGCAAATGTAAGCAGACATGTACAAGGATATATAGATCCCACATCAAAAAATAGCAAAAGCTCACTGATGAGAACAAAATCGTACCTGTGATAGAAGTATCCGTGTGACTCCATCTGCCATGACTACTCGACCGATATGGCTGGGAACCACCACTAACAACCTGGGAACCATCCCTAATACCCTGTGCATCACCTCTGGCCAGTGATGCTGAAACTCAAAGGAGATGAAACTCTATGAATCTTGGACATGTCCTAGAAAAGTGTCCCCACTCACCACAAACTTAACAACCTTTAGCTGAAGCGCCCCGATAAGAAAATATGGTTGAACCAGACTGGACACCATGGCTCGGATACCCAGAATGCAACCCTCAAGAAGTCTAACCTGGACTCTAATTACTGTGCCCACTGTGCCCCAAACAACTTCTCTCTAAAATCTATAGTGTTGTATGAACTGGCTGGTGAAACTGAGAATGTCGTGGGTAACCCCCACGAGAGAAACCTCTGCCTCAAAACCAAAAATCACTGAAACTACCCTGATGGCGAGGCCTCTTACCACCACCTCCACCGGCCTCATGACATATACCCTTAATAACCCATGTATGATCAACAACCACAAGGAATATAGCCCCCAATGCCACTAGCTGCTCTGTAGCTAAACGAAGTGGTAGGTCCAACCCTCTGACAAACTGGCAAACCCGCTCGTGCTCTATAGGAAGAATCATAGTGGCATGCCTCGACAACTCATGAAACCATGCCTTACACTTAGAAACTGACATAGAGTCCTGCTCTAACCTGGTGAATTGATCCCTCAACCTCTCCCTCAAGCTGCAAGGTACAAACTTCTCGAAGAAAGCCTCGGAGAACTGAGCCCAAGTCATCGAAGGTGACCCAACTGGTCTGCAAGTAGTATATTATTGCCACCACTATTTTTCCAAACCATCCATCTAAAAAGTAGTGTAATCAGCCCCGTGAGACTCAACTAACCCAAGGTTATGCAACCTCTCCTGGCAACTAATCAAGAACTCATAAGCATCCTCCCTAGGGGCACCCAAAAACCTCAGAGGACACAATCTGATAAACCTACCCAGCATCTTCTGCTCCTCAATCATCATAACCAGCTTGGCTGTAATAGAATGAGCAACCAATGGAATTGAAAACACCTCTAAATGGGGATCCACAATGGCTGGCTGTGCTCTTATGCCCTGACTACTAGGTGTCACTGTCTAGGCTGAAGTCTGCACCTTATTTCTAATATGCGAACCACTAGGTGCAGTAGGTAGAGTCCTGGCCCATGACATACTCTCCAATAAGCTAAGAATCGTGGCTAGAATACCCTGAAGGGCCGGTGAAGCTACAAATCCCGTTGGAGGCTGGGCTGACCCCACACCCTCTGATTGAAACTGAACACCCTCAACCCCTAACTCTGGTAACCATGCACCAGCAGCAAGCATATGAGCCTCGCATAAGCCCACTGTCGACCTCGTCATAGCCATCTGAGAATGAAAGGAATAATTAAAGTTTAGACTTTGATGGAGCGAAGAATGCATGATAAGGAATTAACAAGATGGAACTTTCCTAAGGATGCCTGGTAGCCTCCCGCAGATAGGATACAAACGTCATTATACCTATCCATGAGACTCTGCTAAACACCTTCCCTTCTACCAATGACACCGGTGAACCTAGTGCTCTGATACCACTCTATCATGACCCATAAACTCAAGTCGTGATGGCACCTACTATAACAACTAGTAGGTAAGCCAACCGTTATCTCGGAACTACGAGTAATGGGATAATCACAAGTGAGAAGGGAAATAAATATACAAGAAACCCCCAAGACCTAGTGTCAGTTGGTACAAGAGACACTACAACTTAGATGTTCTAGATAGATACAACAAAATACGGACAATCTCTGAAGGTACAATAGAAGACTAGTCCAAAAGTAGAAGGAGGTGGATCAACTCCAATCGCCAAGAGCTCACCCAATATCTCCAATCAGCAACTCTACACGAGGAATGCAATCAATGGTAATAACTCATACTAGGATCTGCATCAGCAAAATGATACAGAAATGTAGTATGAGTACCAAAACACGCAGTACTCAGTAGGCATCATCGGCCGACTGACCTCAAATAAGATATAAACATATCAAAATGTGAATATAACCCAAGGGTAAGAAAGATGAGTCAGAAAGAAATATAATGGTCAAACCGATATAAAAAGAAGAAATACCGCAACAATACGAAATATATTATTTTATCGCATTTTCACTTCCTTTTGAAAAGAAAAAGCAACTTTATTTTTTTTGAAATGGTTTTTGACTTAAATTAAATTTGAAAACTTATAAAAAATCTCCAAATTTAATTTAAACAGAATCGCCACTTAATTTTTAGGAAAAATCAAGAAAACCTTTGAAAAATATTTAAAAAGATTTAAAACAGATAAAAATCTTTTGAATTTAAGAAATTCAGGTAAGAAGTTCATATTAATATTTTGAGAAGGGTTTTAAGGCACTCGAAATATCTGCTAACACGCGGTTATCCAATTATTTTTCTAACTTATATTATTTGACTAATTTGTGAAAACATGGAAATTTTGACAAGTACAGAAAGAATTATTTGCTTTTATGGAAAACTCGTTTGAAGCAAAATTGAGTAATTTTAACAAAAGTAAGTAAAATCTTAACCAATTCGAATGACTACTTTAGGAGAAAACTAGTTTTAATTTCAAAATTAATTGTTTTGAACAAGTAAAATGACTAGTTTGCAAAAAGAGATAACGGTGCTCCGAGGGAAAGTAACTAAATTAATAAAAAAAGTTAGTATTTCATACAAAAGGAATCTTAAAATTATAAAAATGATATAAAAAGGTAAGAAAGAAGTTAGGTGTAGGCACTTAGGCCCAAACCCCTACAAATTATCCGTTGGACTACCAAATCTATTGAGTTAAGCCAATTATCCGCTACATTTCTTTTGACATTCCCTGTATTTTTGCTTCCCTTTCGCTTGTATGTAACACTTAGGCCACACACCATTTTTTTTCATCAGATCAGTTCTTTTGAACTTCTTGAGGTTGACTCGAGAATTGTTGGGCTTAGGCCCAATGGAATGCAAAGTAGTGAATGGAGTTCTTCGAGAACTCGTTCGAATCACATGCGTTGAGAAAGTAATAAGGATTAGAGATCATTCAAATTTCAATGAAGAATAGTAATTGATGAATACATTGCATGGCATTAATGCATATTATCTAACCATTTCAAGAGAGGAAAAAATTCATAGTATTGTCTTACAACATAGTAGGCATGCTTAGGCAAAAGAGACATGAATTTTAAGGAAGTAATGTCCGCTTTTAACGTGAACTTTCACTACTCTTTGCAAATCAAAATGAGAATCCAATTTTTATTTAAATCAAAATATAATAGTGAAGATAATTAAATAGAAGTGGGTTTATGACTTATTAGAAGTAAAGAAAAGTACGAGACTATGATATAGCTTATTAACGCAATTTTCCAGTGAAGCAAAGGCCAACACATATATGCATTCTAGTATCTAAAGTTTGTTATTTGGTTTAACCCCGCATAAAATCGATGAATAAAGTGTCGAGTATGTAAATCAAATAAATATATTTTTCTCTACTCATGAAGCTATAGACTCGAAAGTCTTGAAAGATGCAACAACCAAACACATAAGCTTTAATAGAGAAAGAAAATGAAAGAGAATAGAGCCGAGATTACAGAAAAGACTTGAGAATTTTAAAGAGAAGAAACTCTAGCATTCAAGGGCAACATACAATCATTCTGGAGGAACCATGTTATTGATCCTTAATCGAGGGAATTATCCCTCAAATTCACAAAAGAGCAGCGAGTCCAAACAAGAGGATGACCTACCTGCTTTAATCAAATAAGCGATTGAACTACATTAAAAATATATCTCGACCAAATCTCATAAGCTTAAATCATAAAATTCTGAAGAGTGAGTGTCTACTCATGGTAATTTACCTAGAATTTTTGAAAAGATCTATTGCCATATAGAGCTTTTCTAAAACAATTCAACTTTTAAAATAATCAAGCAGATATACCACACATAGAAAATTTTAAAATCATAAGCTAGCAGGACCAAAGGTTTTCAAGACTCGAACAAGAGTTCTTAACACAGAGACAAATAGGAGCAAACATTTAGAAGCTCAATCCAAGAACTTAAGGATGAAAATGTATCATATGGAGATATACTTTATCCTTTATTCTGGTTCGGGGAGAAATCACGCAAGAGGAAAACTTCATTCTCATATTTAATTCACTGCCTTCCCTTTTAACCAAAGAAACTCAACTCGTTTTAATGCAACTTAGGGAGTTAGGGGAGTAGGAGACATAACTACTGGATATTTAGACATCCTTCAGGGAAACTAGAACAAAATCCAAGACTATGATAAAGTCCCAATTTTTATTCCAATATTTTCTCCTGGGTGAAGGCTAAAGAGCAAACCCCAAAGACCAATTTTACCCTCTTCTTAATAAGTCTTACTCAGTATTTTGCAACCCAAGAATATCTCTTAAGAAATTTCTACTCTATACGCACAATCAATGTAGCAACATTTATAAAAGCATATGAAAGGGAAAAAATGAAATTTTCTGATAACTTCTAGACTCGACTGTAACTTTAAGCAAACAAAATTCAAACTTAATCACAACTTCTCATAGTGATCAAATAGTTTTCAGACAAGTCCAGCCCAACAGTTCATGAATTCAAAACAATAATAGAGTTCTATATTACAAACCTCGACCACGGAAAAGAAAAGAAGGAAAATCTAGTGATGCAGTTTTTACCTTCTTCTGGGCAACGATTGGGATCTATGAGTTTCAACGGAGAGATTTCACCACCAGAGCTTGACTGGTTTCATCGAAACTCAACTGCTTAGAATGTTTTTTCTCTCTGAAACCTTTGGTTAACCAGAATCTGTAATTTTTTCCCCAAAGCCCGCCTCTAATACCTCAATCTTAGAGGGTTAATATAGAAAATTTCTAGGTGAGATTTTGGGGGGGGGGGAACAGAGGGTTAAGTTGGGGATTTTGTTTGGAGAATTTGAATTGCAAAAAATGGATAAGCTTTCACAACAAGGAATTGGTAAGAGATTGTACCAATTATCCACTGATTTTGCAGAGATAATGCCACCTGGGCAATCTCTAGAATATTTCGGGCCTTCGACAATTGACAGAGATGGAAAGAGTGACAAATTTTCAATGGTTGTGAGCGTCGTTTAGGTGTTGTTGGGAGACAATTGCTACTATGCCATTAGGGCTCGTTGAGTTCTGTCACAATGAAGAAGTAACGATAAAGAAGAGTGTAAGGGTCACGTGAAAGAGGTACAGTGCATTCTTTTGAGGGAATTTGAAGGCGCATGTGAGAATTTGGGAGAGAATAGAGGGAGTGGTATGTTTTTAGGTGTATGTGCTGATGGAGGGGAATTATAAAGGATTTTAGGCCGGGTTGTGGAGAATTTTGGGCTAAGGGAATTGTTTTGGTTTGGGCTAAGGAATCTGAATTTGGCCAAGAAATTGGTCGAAAAGGAAAGGGTTAAAATGATTTAAAGGTTAGCCACATTGCTTTGCAATTGTGGCAACATTTAATTTAAAGAATGACCAAATTGAAATAATTTAGTGAAATTCGGCCATAATCAGAATAGATAAATTTAACTAAATTAATTCTTTGAGCTTCTTTAATTAAAATAAGATAAAAATAATCCTTCTTTCATAGCACAATTATTTTAAAGATTAAGAGGCTATTTATTCAATTCGTTCTCAATTTTGAATTACTTTTGAGAGAATAGAGCATGTGCTAAATCAAAGTACAGTTTTTCTCGAAAATGATTTTCAAAATAATTTCCTAAGTAAAAACTATATATCTTCATATAATAAAATATAGAATATATTCTCACCTAAAATGACCATATTTGGATTAATTTTGAAAATGTTTTACTTTTATGAGAGTGATTATTTCAAAATTGTTTTAAATTGAAAAAGCTCAAAATTAATTCGTAACATGAAGAGAAAAAATTGGGGGTCAACAACTTTCCTCCCTTTGGCTAGTGTGGATGCAACGAACCTTGGGCAAAGGGAATTGACATTCCCAATTTTGTCCGATCACAAATTCATATGTAGGAAGCGGTTGGTTCTAGCATGAATTTCAAGGAATTATGGCTGGACCTCAGTATTGGGTTTCCTACATATCTTAGGTTATATGAGAATTCAGGCCACTTATAGTTTAATATGCTTGATTTTACGCACGATTTTCAAAGAATTTAAAAGCTATTCCGGCTTCAGATAAATGAGAGACCAGAAAGATAGAGAGTAAGGATTGGGGGGGGGAGTTAGGAATACAACCGAGTTTTCAATATAGAGCCCACCTACATATCCCAAGACTCTGAGAATCAGGCTGCTTGTAGTATAACTTGATTAGTGGAAAAGGTAACCCTTATATTAAGACAACCTTTGGCTCAGAATGAGTGAAATATGAATCGCGTTATAGAGAAGAGTCTTGTAATGAACTTAATTACAAAATATGGGGCCCTCACATCCATAGATTAGAACTACATGGACATAATTTCTAAAGCTCAAGGTGTATTATCCCCCGGATTTGAAGATAAGTAATATTTCTTCCAGTGAGAGTTTAGAAAGTACTCTGGATGCGAAAATAAAACCCAACGATAGGAATACCTGCATACCTTTTGATATGGGTGTGGTTTGATAGCAGTGTAATTCGTCCCTCAGCTCACGTTCAAAGAGTTTGATATTCCTCCTCGGACTATATCCTAGTTCGCTGCTAAAAAAAAGTTCCACATAATACTACATCCTTTTTTGAGGCGTCCGCACCTATGGTTTTTGGTTTGAGAATTTTATCCTCTCAGATGCTCTCGGATGCTCTCGGTAATATTTTGAACCAAGATTGTTAGTAGTAACATAATTTCATTTGGAGAGATAGTTTTTTTGACATACATAGTTTTTTTGACATACCTCATCCTTCGATTATGTCTGACTCCTGTGTTATAATGTCCTTTTGATGTGATCTGAACCTGTTGTTCTGGTTTGAGATTTTCATCTTCTTGGATGCTCTTGGCAATATTTTGAAACAAGATTAGTAGTAAAGTAGCTCAATAAGGAGATATAACTTTTATACCTCATTTTTTAATATGTTGATTTCTGATGCCATCCTTTCTTGTCCCTGTCTTAGGAAATAATGACTTCCACGACAAATAAACATGATAGCCTTCATAGCAATCAACAGGATTGCCTTTATGGTAGTTGAGCATGACAATATTTGAATATGAAGATCTTTGTAGCCCTTTGCAATGTAACGGTCCTCGTAACCATTTGTAGCGACTTGGTAGTGTTGTAGCTGGTGCACATTCTCATTGCTGCGACTTGAACACTTTGCGCATTCCCATTGCTATAGCTTAGAAGTGTTAGATTTGTGCATTCCTGTTGTTGCGACTTGAACACTTTGCGCATTCTCATTGTTATGGCTTAGAAGTGTTAGATTTGTGCATTCTCGTTGCTGCGACTTGAACACTTTGCGCATTCCCGTTGTTGTGGCTTAGAAGTGTTAGATTTGCACATTCCCATTGCTGTGACTTGAACACTTTGCGCATTCCCATTGTTGCGGCCTAGAAGTGTTAGATAATCCAACTATAACGGGGTGGATGGCTCGATAATAGGCATCTCATAGTGACAGAGTTAGCCTAATGATCACTTTTTAGGGTGAACGACCCAAACTAGAAAAGTAAGTATCATATTGGCAAATATATAAATATACCAAGAGAGGCGGATGTCTCCACTTGAATATGCCACTTATAGGGTGGACGACCCAATATAATTTCAAGTATAATTCCGCGAGTGGGCAAGCAAATACCTAGACCACTTATGGGGTGGACAACCCAACATAACCCTCGATTGGGTACGTAAACATACAGACCGCTTATGGGATGTTCAGACCAATATCAATGCATGGCTCTTGTAGACATTTGTAACTGCTTCGTGATAAGCAGAGTAATAGCCTTTGTATCTTTCAAATAGGATTGCCTTCATTGGCAGTTAAACATGGCGAGTCTTTGAATGTGATGACCTTCTTGGCCGTCTGTTATACTTCATCGAATATGAGTTCCTTACAACCGTTTGTAGTAGTCTCTAATATGATATCCCTCTCAGCTATCGATGATAATCTTCGCATATGACATTGGATAAGTCTAGCACATCATCCGTATCGACACGACTTATATATATCCCTTGAATTTTCAACCTTAGGTTATCTTTCACATCATCCGACTTTGGATACAGGCGACTTATAGATGTTTCTCAAATTGTCAGCTTTCGAGTAATCTTGCACATCATTCGACTTTGGATAGAGGTGGCTTACAGATGTCCTTCGAGTTTCCAGTTTTTTGGGTAATCCTGCACTTTTATCCAATTTTGAATATGCCGCGACTTACAGATTTTCCTTGAATTGTTAGCCTCTGGGTAGTCCTGCACATAATCAACTTAGATATGACGCGATTTATAGATAACCCTCGAACTATCAAATTTTGGTGGTCTTGCACATTTGTCCAAATTTGGATATTATTGTGACTTATGAATAACCCTTGAACTGTCAACTCTTAGGCGATCTTGCACACTATCCGATTTCAGATAACGTTGTGTCTCACTAATAACTCTTGGACTATACAATCTTGGGCAATCTTGCACACTATCCAGTTTCAAACTTTGTTGTGGCTTACAAATGACCTTATGCCTATCAACTTTGAGCAATCCAATTCATCGTCCGATTTTTAGATGACGTCTTATAGACCTTTCTTGGATGACATGCTTTCTTTAACCATAGTGGCGAACATTATTTGATACTGTAACTGCATATGCATTTTTGTTGCTATGACTTAAACACTCTTCACATTTTTGTTGTTGTGGCTTACAAGTGTAATATGCATTCCCATTGCTGTGACTTATATACCTTGCACATTCCCGTTATTGCGACTTAGAAGTGTCATGATTTGTATATTCTCATTGCTGCGACTTAAACACTCTACACATTCTCATTTTTGTGGCTTAGAAGTGAGGTGTGCATTCCCGTTGACACCTTGTGCATTCCTCTTGTTGTGACTTTGAAGTGCCATGATTTGCACATTCCCGTTGCTGCGACTTGAACACTTTGCATATTCTCGTTGTTGTGGCTTATAAGTGTTAGGATGATAAGATAAAGCCTATGAGGTAGTTTGCAGATGATGGTCCTTGTGACAAACATAAACATGTAAATGGATCTTCACGGTAATTATCAGAAAATATCACCTTTAACTTTTTTGTTGTCATGATGATTCCTTGCGTGTATCTATATTTCAAGGAAAATGATTAGTAGACACAACTCCACTTTTACTAGCGACCACAATCAAATTTAAGAAAATCTTTAAAGAAAGCATTCATAATGTTAATCAAAATAACTTTGTTTGCAAGTTTCTTCCTCTTTTTGAGGTTGATAGACCAACCAGGGATTATTTTGAATGTAAATGAATAGTTGAATTCATATCTGGGAACAACTATAAATACCATTTTCAAACATCTTGTGTTTGTTGTGATCCCTGATCTATTGGGGATTTGAGGATGTCATCGACCTCTCCTTATCTGGTAGTTCCTGCAAACTACAAGAAAATTTGTCAGTTCTAGGAAACTCTACCTCTTTCGGTCCCTTTTTATTATATTAGCTCTTTCTAGCTGATCTTGGGAATTTCGTCTCATTGTGTTGCTTTGAATACGCTGAATGATGAGGGATTTTCGCCATTTCCTGACACTACTTATAATAACCTGCATCCATAGAAAAATTATTAGTTTTTTTTTGGCAAAACTGATCTGTGCCAACCTCCTTTGATATTTTGCTCCTTGCTTTGTCATTTTTAGGTGTTTACCATTCTCGAGTGCTTATCGTCCTCGACTCGCTGGATCAGAGTAGATGTAAGACAAAGTCAAGTTATAAAGAAATAAATTACTTTGTAAAATTTGTCAACTAAGTTTTGAAAAATAGAAATTTTAAAGAAATGGTTTGAAAAAATCTTTGTCAAAATTGTCATGTCCTATACTAGCTCAATGAACATCTTTCACTGGAGGCCTTGACATATCTGACACATTGCTGGCGAGCTTAGAAAATACTTCATCATCCTAGCTGGGGAATTTGCAAATGGTCTTTCGAGAAATTCGTTGTAGCTGGGGATTAGTCTGATTTGGACTTTGTTGCAGCTGGGGATTTTTGAAGTAGACTCTGATCTCTTGGTGCTGGGGAATTCTTCATAGTTTGTTTTCTGAACTATCAGGAGAAGTTTGGTGGAAATTTTGAGGTCCTTCTCAAAAATTCTGCCACAGTTAAAGGTTTCATGATGAATCTCATCTCGTTGATAAGAGATTTAACACTTTGTGGGGATTATGAGCTTCTTTCTCGAGATTCACTTTGGTTTCTCTTTGGCATAGTCAGTATTCTGACTTGCTAGAGAATAATCTTCAACTTTTGAATTTTTGAGATTCCTTTCTCAAAAATTTTGCCCCGATTTCTATTTCCTGGGGTGATATGACTGAGCCGTTATGGCGCCTACGTATCCCATTAAAGCAAAAATCAGGTCAAACATAGTTCCCACAATAAAGTGGGAGAATGAAAATAATTAAAGGGGTGACCAAAGTCAACAAAGGCCGCCTACGTATCTCATTCTTGAGAACTCATGTCAAATGTAGTTTGTACAAAGAGGATAGGGAAATTTTTAGCTATTACAAAGTATGATAATGATTGCAATTAGAAAAGCGATTACAGAGAAAGAAATAAAAGAGAAACTATCTATAGGACTATTATCTCTTCACAACATCAACGTTGATTGGCTTTGGCCACACTTGGCCATCCATCTTGGATAAAATCAAAGCACCTTCAGAAGGTACTTTGAGAATGACATGACATCTTCATGGATTTGGTGCAAATTCTTCTTTTGCACTTATCTTGATGGCGGAAGGATCAAATATCCACTTCCTGGATTAAATTTTAAATAGACCAGGAACATATCATTGTAGGCTCGGGAGAATACGTCAATATATTGACTGAGCCATTTGATAAACTCTCCCTTTTGTGCTTTGATCAGAAGGAAACTGGTTGTGATCTTTTTGACTTGATTGTTATCTTTAAAATTTACCAATTCAACTTCCTCTAAATTGATTTTCTCTTGATTCTTGAATTATCGCAACTCTTCCATTAACTATTCAGGGACTATAGTTGTAATGACCCTCCAGGTCATTTTCTATTTTTCATCCTCTTTTTATGTTTTGAGCTTTCCCTCAGCGGCTACAAGTTATTTATGACTTGCTGGAACTTATGATTTGGTGCCTGGGCCATTCTTTAGATCGTTATGACCATTTCCCTGTTTTAGAACTTGAACTTAGAAAATCTTTGACTTTGGTCAACTTTCTTGGTAAACATGCTCAAAACCGAATTCTGACAGTTCTATTGGCTCCAAAATGGGATTTTGGTCTGGTAGGACCAATGGTCTGGGTCTGAATGCTTCCGGTTTGGTTTTGTGTTACTTTCTGTGTTTTCAAGCCAGTTTGGCTAGTAAGGTTTACTTTAGTCAATATTCAGGGAAGACAGCCTCGGATGGAAAATCCATCAGCATTGTTAGCTCTGGAATGTCGACTTTGGGCTAGGGGGACCTTTGGTTTGGGTCCCGAGGCTCCCGAACGTGTTTTGAGGTGTTGAGTTCTGGGTTGGTTTTGGGCATGGGGCCCACTCTTTCCTTAAAATGATCTCCATTGGGAGTTTGGTTAATTCTATTAAGTCTGGAATGCTATTTTTGTTTGGGTAGCATGGTTGGTTTGTGTTCACAGGGTTCCGAATGAATCCCGAGTGTCTGCCGAATGACTTTTTCTGCCTTGTAAATTGCTGGTTACATTAATAAAGTTGCAGACAAGTTTGGGCATCGCGATCGCGAGGTGGCTGTTGTGTTTGTGATGGTCTAGTTTCTTGACCATCGCGATCGCGAAGGTTGCAAGTCGAGTTCGCGATGAAGTAGGCTAGGGCTTGCTCTATGCGATCGCATGGCTGGCCTGTCATGACCGCGATGGCCTGGCCCGCTCTTCTTCACGAATGCGTGGGGTCCTATCGCGATCACGATGAAGTGCCACAAACAGCTATTTAAGCTGTCCACTTCATTTTTCCAGCCTTATGTGCTCTTGTTTTCCAACTCTAAACACCTTATTCCCTCTACCAAATTGCTCCTAATAGTTCATAAGCTTGGGGAAATCAGTTGATCTTCACGAATTCATTCTCACTCAATAATTGGTAAGTTATCCTTCCCCAAAGCTCTCTTCTTCTCCATTTACTATAACTCCATTGTTGATTTATTGTTGGAGCTTGGATAATCCTTATAGAAATCTGTTCTTGAGCTTGCATGTTGGTGGGATAGTGAAACTCACCTCATAGACGTTTGCTCTCTCAATTTATGGTAAGTTTCCGCCCTCCGAATCCTTGATTCTCCATTGTTGTCCTCTTGAATTAGTAGAACTTCGGGGCTATTTTGAGCCCTGAAACAAACTCCATTCATGCTCAAACTTTGAGCATGGGTTCCTAAATCCACCGCGAGCATAATTGTGATTTTTATTTTCTATTTCATTGCCTAGGCCTCAAGTCTCATTTTCGAACCCAATTTCTGGCCCGATTTTCCGTATATCAATATTGGTGTCGTTCTTCTCGTCTTGACACCTAGATTATGTTCTTGATAGCATGGCACCTTTCTGTGGCTGTTCAGAAGGGGAAGGCACACGAGTGACGGTTCGTGTTTGCACTTTGGCCCCGAGGTAGGTTATGGTTTACCTTCTAGACTGAGTTTAGCTAGATTATATTTATTTTTATGATACTGGAATGTTAGGTAGGATATTAGATAGATTTAGGCTTAAATCCTGTTTATCGCTTTAAATTGAACATTTCAGATTATAGTTTAGAATTATCATGCTTATCCTTAGCCTAGGAGCTTGTAGTATCTTTATGGCTAGTATAGAATCCTTAGTATGCTTTGAGAAAGCTTTAGAGGTAGAGTAGAGCTTCTCAGTGCTTTTTGCATTATTTTTCAGTATCTTTTTGCTTTATTCTATCATTATGTGTAATTCTGGGCCCGAGGCCATAGCTTGGATTTAAACAGAGTCCCAAGTCAGTTCTCTTGGTTAGGAGGGTGCTTTGCCCTGTTTTGCCTTGTTGTGTGTTTTCTCTGAACATGGAAATTTATATGCTTATACTGCATTGTTATGCTATCGGAACGGAAAAGAATGATTTTAAGGATTTTTGGTCCTACACTTGACAACTATTGGATTTTCATGATCTTTGGGCTTTTAAAAGGATTGCTTTGAAATTGTTACTGATTTTTGGGAGGAAAAGGGGAAAATACAACTTTTTATGCATACGTTGATGAGTCCGAGGTTAAATTCTGGGCGCCCAATGTGTTATCTCGGGTTTTACTTTTTATGTATACATTGATGAGTCCGAGGTTAAATTTTGGGTGCCTGATGTGTTATCTAAGGTTTTACTTTTATGCATATATTGATGAGTCTGAGGTTAATTCTGGGCGCCTGATTCTCTATTTCAGGTTTTCCCTTCCTCTACTCATTTAATAAGCTCGATGTTCCATCCCGGGCGCCCATGTACTAGATACCGGGTTTGACTTGTACACATTAATTCATTACATCATTGTCACATTGCATTGCATTATCCTTGGGTATGTTTTGATTGACGGCTGATTTGGGTTGATCTTGTTATTACTTTACCCTTTTTATTGTTTTGGGTTGTTTCAATTTTCATCTTTATAACTAGATTTAGGTGGATCTCTGTATTTTGACTGCTTTCCTGTATCTTATTATATATATATATTATATCTTTCCGCGCTTGGTCAGCCTATGATGCCTACAGAGTACCCATTGTCTTGGTACTCATACTACACTCTGCATCTTTTTATGATGCAACACCTAGTATGAGCCACCCTCACTGACCTTCCTATCATTCGAGGCCTATTGCATTTCAGATGACGGTGAGCTCCTGGCGCTTTTGGAGACTTTACATGCTTTCCATTTTGTATATTTTGTCAATATTTTGTATTTTGGATAGACAGAGTCTGTTGTATAGCTACTCCTTACTTTAGTCGCTTTTGTACTAGTGACACAAGGTCCGGGTTGGTTCTCGTGTTGTTTTGTCTCTTTGGGCACTTTAGGGCCATTTTATGTGTATTTTGTATATGTATATATGCTATTGGCCCTGTCATTCCTTTATATCTTCCGCTTTTCCTTAGTTTATGTTTCCATCATGGCCCGATTTCAAGTCGGGACAATAGTTTCATCATTATAATCTTCACGTTCATCATAATCTACCTCAGTTTGTTCATTCAGCTCATGACATGATATGACATGACATTGACAGGTTTTAAATGTTTTTACTTAAATCATACTTAAGCAAGGTTAGATAATAACATTTTTAAACATAAAAGATAGATAAAATTAGTTGATTTTGAGGCTTTCATTGAAATTGAACATTTTAACAAACTGTGAGAGGCTATAGGACATTCCTAGGAAATTTGTCATGATGTTTTATTCCTTGTCATGCATTCTTGACTTGTGCAACTTCTGAGTATCTTTGTTTTGCTCTTTCTCAGTTGGTTCAGACGAGATCTACAGCTTGTGAGTACGAGGCCTCTGCGCTTGCAGTTAGAGCCCCAACTAGGGGATGGGGTAGAGGTTGACCCAGAGGTCGACGTAGGGCATGAGTTGTGGTGCCAGCTCGGGCTCGAGCTCGAGCTCGGGCTCGGGATAGACTACCATCACCAGAGTCTGAGGTTAGAGTGGATGAGGTACAATATGAGCATGAGCATGTGGGGCCATCCCAGCATCCGACAGGTTTTGTGGCTACTCCAGTGTTGCAGGACACTTTAGTTCGGTTATTGGGGTTCTTTGAGGGTATGACTCCACCAGCAGCATTGCCGGCCACTTCGATTGGTTCTTAGGTTAGAGATGAGGGTCAGACTTTGTCTCAGGTGAAAACACAAGGTACAGGAGCACATCCAGCTGCCATGACTCTCAGATTGGGGGTATTGTTGATCTCTACAGTTGTTCCACCTATTCCCACTAGGCCAGTCATATCTTCTGAGGAGCAGAAAATGCTTGGTAGGTTTTTGAGACTGGGCCCTCCGAGGTTTTCAGGTGCTTCTCGAGATGATGCACATGAGTTTCTGACTAGCTGCTAGGAGAGGTTACATAATTTAGGGTTAGTTGAGTCAAATTGAGTAGATTACATCGCGTTTCATCTGGATGGTACATCGAACCAGTGGTGGAGGTCATATGTTACTTGCAGACCAGCTGGGTTACCTCTGCTTACTTGGGCTCTATTCTCTGTAACTTTTCTGGAGAAGTATGTACCGCGTAGCATGAGAGAGTGGTTGATGGATCAGTTCTCCGGGTTAGAGCAGGGCTCCATGACTGTGATTGAGTATGAGGTTCGCTTCCACCAGTTGTCTAGACATGACACTATAATTCTGCCCACCGAGCAGGAGAAGGTGCGCCATTTTGTTTGAGGTTTGACTTTGCTGCTTCGCTTGGCTACAGAGGGTATGGTAGCATCGGGTCAGTCATTTTTGGAGGTAGTAGATCATGCCTGCACTATTGAGGGCATTCCTCGCGAGGCCCAAGAGGGCAGCAATAAGAGGCCCTGCCATCAGGGTATTTTCAACGGTTCCCAGACTCATAGTAGAGGATACTATGGTAGAGGTCAGCACTAGCAGCGCTTCCAGTTAAGCTGGCCTATTCAGGTGGCATTACAGACTTCTGAGGGTCAAATTAGCCAGAGTATTATTCCTGCTCCACGAGGTGCTCACTCAGAGTCCACAGGTCGTGGTGGTCATTTCGATTCAGCCAGGCCTTCACAGTGGGGTACATATGATCAGGGTTGTTATGAGTGTGGCGAGACAAGACACTTTGCTAAAGAGTGTCCATCAGTACTGCACCAGAGGCGACAAGACCAGTCAGTTCAGGCCCCAAGGGCTCAAGCACCTCCAGCTAGAGGCGGTTCGCATGGTAGTAGGGGTGGTCCCCAGGGTACTAGAGATGGTCCTCAATATGGTATATCAGGTGGTCGTGGTTGCCGAGGCCACATATATGCAGTTCTAGGCTAGACAGAGGCCGAGGCTTCAGATGCTGTCATCACAGATACGATCTCTATTTGTCATAAGTCTACTTCTACTTTGTTTGATCCGGGGTCTACATTCTCCTACGTATCTGCTTACTATGCTACTCGCCTGGAGTCTGCTTGTGAGTCATTGCATGTGCCTTTGCATGTATCTAACCCAGTAGGAGAGTCCTTAGTAGTGGATCAGGTATACCAGGCTTGTCAGGTGACTATCTTGGGGTACGACACATGTGTAGACTTGGTTGTACTTGATATGGTTAATTTCGATGCAATCTTAGGCATGTATTGGTTGTCTCCTTATTATGCGGTCTTGGATCGCTTTGCCAAGACTGTTACTCTATGGATGCCTAGTATCCCTTCTATCATATAAAAGGGTGACGATAGCCATATACCGAGGGGAGTTATATCTTTTCTAAGCTCCCAATGATTTATTTGGAAGGGGTTCTTAGCCTTTCCTACGTCCGTGATACTAGTGCTACCACACCTCCTCTTGAGTCATTTCCTGTGGTTTGCGAGTATTCAGATATGTTTCCTTCTGATTTTCTAGTCTTTCTCCTAATTATGACATTGATTTTGGTATCGATGTTAAGCCGGGCACCAAGCCCATTTCTATTCTGCCATATCGGATAACACCTGCTGAGTTGAGGGAGCTTAAGGATCAGCTCTAGGATCTATTGAGTAGAGGGTTCATCAGGACTAGTGTGTGTGCTCTGGTTCTGTTTGTAAAGAAGAAGGACGAATCTATGCATATGTGTATTGACTACAGAGAGTTGAATAAGGTGACAATTAAGAATAGATATTCGATGCCGCATATTGATGATTTTTTTGATCAGCTACAGGGTGCAACGATATTCTCTAAGATAAATTTGAGGTCCGGTTACCACCAGTTGAGGATTAGGGCTGTGGAAATCCCAAAGATTGCATTTAGGACTCGATACGACCATTATGAGTTCCTAGTCCTATCTTTTGGGTTGACTAATGCCCCAAAAATATTTATGGAGTTGATGAACAGTGTGTTCAGTGCCTACTTGGACTCATTTGTGATTGTGTTCATTGACGATATTCTGATTTACTCAAGGAGTAGAGAGGAGCATGAGCAGCATCTTGGAGTTGTACTTCAGACCTTGCAAGACCATCAATTGTATGCCAAATTCACTAAGTGTGAGTTTTGGCTTGAGTCTATGGAATTCTTGGGGAACATGGTGTCCAAGGATGGGATTATGGTAGATCCGATGAAGATTGTAGCAGTTCATGATTGGGCTAGGCCTACTTCTCCTACCGAGGTTTGCAGTTTGGTCAAGTTGGAAGGTTATTACAGACAGTTTGTGGAGGGTTTTTCTTCAATAGAAGCTTTATTGACTAGATTGACTCAAAAGAATGTTCCCTTCCAGTGGTCAGATGAGTGTGAGGCGAGCTTTCTGAAGCTCAAGGCCTTGTTGACTTCATCTTTGATTCTTACTCTTCCAGTCGAGGGTCAAGGTTTCATCGTGTATTATGATGCATTAAGTATTGGTTTGGGTTGTGTGTTGATGCAGCAGGGACGGGTTATTGCATATACTTCCATACAGTTGAAGGTTCACGAGAGGAACTACCCCACACATGACTTGGAGTTAGCAGCGGTAGTCTTCGCATTGAAGATGTGGAGGCATTATCTTTATGGCATGCATTGTGAGATCTTCACTGACCATCGTAGTCTTCAGTACATTTTCAGCCAGCAGGACCTAAATTTGAGGCACCTTAGGTGGTTGGAGTTACTGAAGGACTATGACATCTCTATTCTTTATCATCCGGTCAAGGCAAACATGGTGGCAGATGCCTTGAGACGGAAGGCAGTGAGTATGTGTAGCTTGGATTCTTAGCGACAGAGGAGAGACCTTTAGCTTGGGACATCCAGTCCTTGGGTAATAGGTTGGTGAAACTTGACATTTCTAAGCTGGGCCATATTTTTACTTGTATTGAGGCTAGATCTTTCTTGTTGGAGCAGATTCAGGCACAACAATTTGATGATGTGAGGTTGAGGATCGTTCGTGACAAAGTGTTGGGCGATGAGGCTAAGAAGGAAACTTTGGATTCAGAGGGTATTCTGAGGATCGAGGGTTGTATCTGCATTGCTAGAGTTGGTGACTTGGTCAGATTGATATTGGATGAGGCTCATTGTTCTAGGTATTCTATTCATCTCGGGGCAGCTAAGATGTATCATGACTTGAAGAAGCACTACTGGTGGTGTGGGATGAATAGGGATATTTCAGCTTTCGTATTTAGGTGCTTGAACTGTCAGCAGGTGAATTTTAAGCACCAAAGGCCAGGTGGTTTATCTTAGAGGCTACCCATTCTGGAGTGGAAATGAGAGTGGATTTCTATGGATTTTGTAGTGGTTTACCACGTACTTTGTGGAGATTTTATGCTATTTGGGTTATCTTGGATAGGTTGACAAAGTCTGCTCACTTTTTGCTAGTTCAGACTTCCTATAGTTCTGAGAGGTTGGATCAGATCTATATTCTAAAGATTGTCCATTTGCATGGTGTGCCAGTTTCTATCATCTCCGACCGAGGTACTCAGTTCACTTCGCACTACTGGAGGTCTATTCAGAGTGAGTTGGGTACTAAGGTTGAGCTTAACACCACTTTTCATTCACATATGGGCGATTAGTCAGAGCGTACTATTTAGGTTCTGGAGGATATGTTACGAGCCTGTGTTATTGATTTTGGGGGTCAGCGGGACTAGTGTTTAGCCTTGGCAGAGTTTTCATATAATAATAGTTACCTTTCTAGCATTCAGATGGCTCCGTTCGAGGCTTTGTATGGTAGGTGGTGCAGACCTTCGGTGGGGTGGTTTGATACTTTTGAGGTTAGGCCGTAGGGTATCGAATTGCTTCATGATTCTATGGATAGAGTTTGGGTTATTCATGAGAGACTTTGCACTGCCCAGAGTAGGCAGAAGAGTTATGTTGTCCAGAGAGTTCGAGATCTAGAGTTCATGGTTGGTGACAGTGTGTTCCTTCATGTATCTCCCATGAAGGGCGTGATGAGGTTCTGGAGGAAGGGTAAGCTCAGTCCTAGGTTCATTGGGCCATTCGAGATCCTCTGTTGTATTGGGGAGGTTGCCTATGAGTTAGACGTGCCTCCTTCTCTTTCCAGTGTGCATCCTGTGTTTCTTGTCTCCATTCTGTGGCAGTATATTCCGGATGAGTCTCACGTGCTTTAGTTAGAGTCATTTCAGTTGGATGAGTCCTTATCCTTTGAGGAGGAGCCTGTTGCTATTTTGGACAGGCAGGTTAGGAAGTTGAGGTCCAAGGAGATTCTGTCAGTTAAAGTTTCATGGCGGCATCGTCCTATCGAGGAGGCTACTTGGGAGATAGATACCGACATGCAGACCCGTTATTCTTGTCTTTTTGAGTCATCAGGTACTATCATTTTTCTAACTTTCACGAATGAAAATTCTTTTAGTAGTGGATGTTGTAATGACTCTCCAGGTCATTTTTTGTTTTTTGTCCTTTCTGCATTTTGAGCTTTCCCTCAGCGGCTACAGGTCATTTATGACTTACCAAGATTGACGGTTCAGTGCATAGGCCATTCGTTAGGTCGTTATGACCATTTCCCTATTGTAGAACTTGAACTTAGAAAATCTTTGACTTCGGTCAGCTTTCTTGGTAAACATGCTCAGAATTGAATTCCAATAGTTTTGTTGGCTCCGGAATGGGGATTTTGGTCTAGTAGGACCATTGGTCTGGGTCTGAGTACTTTCAGTTTGGTTTTGTGTTGCTTTCTGTGTTTTCAAGCCAGTTTGACTGGTAGGGTTGACTTTGGTCAACATTCGGAGAGGACGACCTTGGATGGAAAATCTGTCAGCGCTGTTAGCTCTGGAATGTCGACTTTGGGCTAGGAGGACATTTGGTTCAGGTCTCGGGGCTTCCGGACTTGCTTTGAGGTGTTGAGTTCTGATTTGGTTTTGGGCATAGGGACCACTTTTTCCTTAAAATGATCTCCGTTGGGTGTTTTGCCGATTCCATTAAGTCCAGAATACTATTTCTTTTTGGGTAGCATTGTTAGTTTGTGTTCACCGGGTTCCAAATGAATCCCGAGGGTCCATCGAATGACTTTTTCTGCCTTGTAAATTGCTGGTTGATGCAACTTGCAAACCAGTTTGGTCATCGCTATCGCGAGGTGGTCGTCGCATTCGCGATGGTCTAGTTTCTTGACCATCGCAATTGTGAAGGTTGCTAGTCACGTTCGCAATGAAGTAGGCTGGGGCTTTCTCTACGCGATCGCGTGGCTGGCTTGTCGCGACCGTGATGGTCTTGCCCGCTCTTCTTTCCAAACGCATGGGGTCCTATCGCGATCTCGATGAAGGACCCCACACAGCGATTTAAGTTTTCCACTTTATTTTTCCAGCCTTATGTGCTCTTGTTTTCCAACTCTAAACACCTTATTCCCTCTACCAAATTGCTCCTAATAGTTTATAAGCTTGGGGAAATCAATTGATCTTCACGAATTCATTCTCCCTCGATAATTGATAACTTATCCTTCCCCAAAGCTCTCTTCTTCTCCATTTACTAGAACTCCATTGCTGATTTATTTTTGGAGCTTGGATAATCCTTGTATAAATATGTTCTTGAGCTTGCATGTTGGTGGGGCAGTGAAACTCACCTCCTAGGCGTTTGCTCTCTCGATTTTTGGTAAGTTTCCAACCTCTGAAACCTTGATTCTCCATTGTTGTCCTCTTGAATTAGTAGCACTTCAAAGCTGTTTTGAGCCTCGAAATGAACTCTGTTCGTGCTCAAACTTTGAGCATTGGTTCCTAAATCAACCGCGGGCATAATTATGAATTTTATTTTCTGTTTTGTTGTGCAGACCCCGAGGGTCATTTTTTGACCCGATTTTCTGTATATCAATATCGGTTTCGTTCTTCTTGTCATGACACCTAGATTATGTTCTTGATAGCATGGAAGCTTTCTGAGGCTGTTCAAAAGGGGAAGGCACATGAGTGACGGTTCATGTTTGCAGTTCGGCCCTGAGGTAGATTACGATTTACCTTCTAGACTCAGTTTAGCTAGATTATATATATTTTTATGATACTGGAACTTTAGGTAGGAAATTTGATAGATTTAGGCTTAAATCCTATTTATCATTTTAAATTGGCAATTTCGGATTATAGTTCAGAATTATCATGCTTATCCTTAGCCTAGAAGCTTGTAGTATCTTTATGGCTAGTATAGAATCCTTAGTATGCCTTTAAGAGGCTTTAGAGGTGGAGTAGAGCTTCTCGGTGCTTTTCGCTTTATTTTCGGTATATTTTTGCTTTATTCTATCGTTTTGTGTAACTGTGGGCCCGAGGCCATAGTGTGGATTTGGACGGAGTCCTAGGTCAGTTCTCTTGGTTTGGATGGTGCTTTGCCTTATTGTGTGTTTTCTCTAAACATGGAAATTTATATGCTCATACTGCATTGTCATGCTATCGGTACGAAAAAGAATGATTTTAAGGCTTTTTGGTCCTACACTTGACAACTATTGGGTTTTCATGATCTTTGGGCTTTTAAAAGGATTGCTTTGGAATTGTTACTGATGTTTGGGAGGGAAAGGGGAAAATACTATTTTTTATGCATACGTTGATGAGTTCGAGGTTAAATTCTGGGCGCCTGATGTATTATCTCGGGTTTTACTTTTTATGCATACGTTGATGAGTCCGAGGTTAAATTCTGGGTGCCTGATGTGTTATCTCGGGTTTTACTCTAATGCATACATTGATGAGTTCGAGGTCAATTCCGGGTGCCCGATGCTCTATTTTGGGTTTTTCCTTCCTGCACTCATTTGATAAGGACGATGTTCCATCCCGGGCGCCCGTGTACTAGATATCGAGTTTGACTTGTACACATTCATACATTACATCATTGTCACATAACATTGCATTAGCCTTGGGTATGTTTGGATGGACGGTTGATTTGGGTTGATCTTGTTATTACTTTACCCTTTTTATTATTTTGGGTTGTTTCAATTTTCGGCTTTATAACTAGATTTAGGTGGATTCCTGTATTTTGACTGCTTTCCTGTATCTTATTATATATATATTATCTTTCTGTGCTCGCTCAGCCTATGATGCCTATTGAATACCCATTGTCTTGGTACTCATACTACACTTTGCATCTTTTTCTGATGCACCACCTAGTACGAGCCACCCTCACTGACCTTCTTGTCGTTCGAGGCCTGTTGCAGTTCGGATCGCGGTGAGCTCCCGACGCTTTTGGAGACTTTACATGCTTTCCATCTTGTATATTCTGTTTATATTTTTTATTTTTGATAGACAGAGTCTGTTGTATAGGTACCCCTTACTTTAGTCACTCTTGTACTAGTGACACCAGGTCAGGGTTGGTTCTCGTGTTATTTTGTCTCTTTGGTCACTTTAGGGCCATCTTATGTATATTTTGTACGTTGGTATGTATATATGCTATTGGCCCTGTCATTCCTTTATATCTTATGCTTTTCCTTAATTTAATTATTATTAATTGTCTTCCGCATTATTGGGTTTTGGCTTATCTACTGGGGGGTTTACGTAGACGCCATCATGGCCCAATTTCGAGTCGTGACAATAGTTTCATCATTATAATCTTCACGTTCATCATAATCTACCTCAATTTGTTCATTCAGCTCATGACATGATATGACATGATATTGACAGGTTTTAAATCCTTTTACTGAAATCATACTTAAGCAAGGTTAGATAATAATATTTTTAAACATGAAAGATATATAAAAGCAGTTGATTTTGAGGCTTTCATTAAAATTGAAAATTTCACAAACTTTGTCTTCAGACCAGTTCTTTTTTATTTAGATGTAGCCTATGACAAATTTAAGAGGCTTTCGAGGAATGCTTCATAAGGTGCGACCATTATCATAAACTTAGACTCCTTGTTTATGTTTGGAGAGGCCACAACTTTCTTCAAATTTTTCACTTTGTTCAGTCGGACTTGTGTTATGGACTTGCTTGCCACCCACTCTTCATCGATCTCTATCAAGTTGATAGTGGATCCATTTGTTTGTGCTGTTTGATATGAGATAACCTTTTGATCAATCAAATCTTGAATCTTGTATTTCAGATTGATGCAATATTCTGTAGCATGCCTAGCGCTTCCAGCATGGTATGCACAATGTCGATCAACTTTAAAGAACTGAGAATTGGTATTGACAGATCTTGGTACAACGGATTGGATCAACCCAGCTTCCTTGAGTCTTTTGAATAGTAGGGTCCGACTTTCAGCTAATGGGGTAAAGGTTCGGGGATGTTTCTTTTCAAAGTTTAGAGATGGTGTTTGGAAATTTGGTTGGTAGTTCCGATATTTTTGTGGAGGTGTTTGGTAATTTTGGGATGAGTTATTATAATTCAGAGGTGGAGTATTGTAATTTTGGTAATTAGTTTGAGGATAGAAAGTAGTACAAGGGCTTTGTGAAGCTGAGAGGTATGTCTCGGATGATGAAAGCTTCTGGAAGCTAAACTTGGATGACTTTCTAGATTTGGTGCTCGAACCGAAAGACACGGAGGATGCATCTTCCTTTTTCTTTCTTGAGAATCCTGGAGATTCTTGCTGTGTATAGATCCTGGTGATTTTTCCAGTATTAAGGCCCTCTTCGATTGTTTCACCAATTTTGACTAAATCAACGAACTTTGAATTGATTGCTGAAATCATCTTGTCATAGACTTCTGATTCCTGGGCTCGCATAAATACGATGATAATTTCTTCCTCAATCATAGGAGGCCGGACCCTCGCTGCTTCCTTTCTCCACTGATGGGCGTAGTCACGGAAACACTCATCAGTTTTCTTCTTGATACGATTTAGAGAATACCTATCTGGGACAATCTCCACGTTGTAGGCAAATCTTCTAGCAAAATCTTTGGCCAAGGAATTGCATCCAGACCATTTCTTCAACTCTTGCGAAGTAAACCATTCTAGCGCTTCACCGCTTAGGCTTCGGCTAAAGAGCCTCATTAGTAGCGCTTTATTTTTACCCGCTCCTATCATTCAATCACAATAACACCTCAAATGGATCGTGAGATTTCCAGTGCCATCGAAAGTCTAAAACTTTGGAATTTTAAATCCTTCAGGCAGTTTCAAATCTGGATAGATGCAAATATTGTCATAGCTGAATCCCGATTTGTTGGGTGAACTCCATGATTCTTCGATCTTGGAAATCTCTTCTTTTAGTAACATCATGTCCTTATCATGCTTATCCCCCACAACCTTCAATTCACTATTTTTTTCTCATAATAGGCAAGCTCGAGTTTCTTCGGGAAGGTGGAGTAAGGTTTGAGTGCAGTGGTATGAAAGATGACAAGTAGTATAGTTTGAGTAGATGGTAGGTGCGGGACTTTTGAAGCAAGATTTTGGTATGTGGAGGTAAAATTTTGTGGGTTAGTGATATTTGAGTTATTTTTGTACGCTTGAGGGTTATTCTGGACAATGCAAGCACTTAAAGGGGTGTTTTGACAGTGAAGAAGAAAGTTTTGAGGATTGTAGGCACTTGAATTGTCGCTTTGATTAGCATACTAGGTGAGAGGAGGAGCAATTTGATGTGAGGTACTGACAAGAAATGAATTTGGAGTGGTTAAGTCGATGGTAGATGATTTAGGAATGGAGGAAGCGAGTACATTAGAGCGGGTAGGAAAACGTTCAAATTCTGTGGAACTTAGAGAAGGAAGACGGGGTGGAGGCCTCATTTTGCTAGAAATGGGAGAATTTTCAGTACTGACCATCCTGGTTACTTCTCTATTATTTCGTATTTCTTCCCCCATCTCATCAAGTTTTTGCATTAACTGCGCAATGAGCTCATTTTGATCTACTAGGATTGGCTTTTGTATAACCACATTAGTCAACCTAGTTTCCTCAGTGTTACCAGTCATTTTCCTTTTCTTTTTGTCAAGCTACGGTTAGAGGAGAAATCCTTATCTACTTTGTCTTATGAAGTAAGGATGTTTAACTAGTTTTTCAACACAAATCATTTTCTCACTTCTACCTATTACAAGAAAATAACTCAAAAAAGGCAACAATATTAGATTTTATTCATGACAAATAATGCAAGATATTTAACAAACATAAATAAATAAATGTTCTTTTATTAAAGGTGAATCAATCCACGAGTGGATGTTGATTGAAAGACTTAAACGGATAGGAATTTGCCCGTTGATTTTGAGATAAGTGTTTTGACATAAAAATTGGCTCGTATTGAATCTTGATCTTCTAGTGTAGATTTTAGAAAAAATCCTTGAACTTCTTTAGCCAAAAAGGAGAAATGAGATTTTTTTTCTAATATAGGGCACGACCCATGAACGAATGTAGTTTGGATATGGTAAGTTCATTTTCCGAAGATATAGAAAATGAATTTTAAGGAGGCTCTGAATTTTTCTGGGAAACTTGAAGAACTCAAAGGGTGATTTTAGTTGGACTTTGTATTGTGGGCTTATATCCGCCTATGGGCTCTAAAAAATTTTAGTAAGAGTGGATCAACTTACCTCCAATTGAAGCAACACACAATTACACAAAAGCAGTTATATCACATAACATGTAAATAATTTATAGTGCGTCCTATACAAATATGTGACCTTTTTATGTCAAAGGCCTTTTTATGTCAAAGGTAGGCCTAACGAATTGAAGGATGTATATCATTTGTAAGACATTCCATTGCTCCAAAAAATATATTATATACAAACTGATAGGAATACAAAATAAGGGAAAGGGATGTACAATGAATACTAGTCCCGCGCAGGGGTATAATCCTAAATTAAATCACCATGGAAAGTCCTTCATTCTCAAACTTCTTGTACTACTTGAAATTCCGAACACCTTTCAGATGTAGATCTTCAAAAAGACTATCTAAATACTTTCCAACCCCGAGGGATAATGGTCCGTACAATTTGACATTACATCCTTCAATTAAACACATAAGGGATGATGGTCCTTTTAAGCCGCGAGCCATTTCGGACACAAGGTGGTCTTCTAATGGACTTAATATCTCTTGGATGTTAAGAAATCTTAGGTCAATGCCTATTCATGGGATTTGGCTTCACTCTATGCTAGTTTGACTAGAGTGAGCTTTAAAAATAGATTCGGAACCCGAGTGGACAACTGTAGGCTGAGACAATGAACAAGTGTCGGCCAACCTTGAACCAACTAATTGCTCATTGTTTTGAGAATTTTGATTTTTTAAGTGGAGAAGCGACCGCGAAGGAACGCATAATCACTTTTTTCCTAATGTATTTTAAGTTTGCCTTTTGGCGGAACCTGTATGCCATGAATACAGTAATAATATTTTATAAAAATTAAACACATAAGCAAATAAGTGTGAAAATTTAAAATTATTACATTCCTGAATAGTTAGTCAAATAAAGCAAATAAAGTTGGAAAATTATTATGGTTAGAACTTGGTTAAATCCCCAGAAGAGTCGTTATTTCTGTTTTATCACATTTTCACTTCCCTTTGAAAAGAAAAAGCAACTTCATTTTTTTTAAATGGTTTTTGACTTGAATTAAATTCGAAAACTTATAAAAATCTCCAAATTTAATTTAAACAGAGTTGCCACTTAATTTTTAGGAAAAATCAAGAAAACCTTTGAAAAATATTTGAAAAGATTTAAAAGAGATAAAAATCTTTTGAATTTAAGAAATCCAGGTAAGAAGTTCATATTAATATTTCGAGAAGGGTTTTAAGGCACTCAAAATATCGGCTAACACGCGGTTATCCGATTATTTTTTTAACTTATATTATTTGACTAATTTGTGAAAACATGGAAATTTTGACAAGTAAAGAAAGAATTATTTATTTTTATGGAAAACTTGTTTGAAGTAAAATTGAGTAATTTTAACAAAAGCAAGTAAAATCTTAACCAATTCGAATGACTACTTTAGGAGAAAACTAGTTTAAATTTCAAAATTAATTGTTTTGAACAAGTAAAATGACTAGTTTACAAAAAGAGATAACGGTACTCCGAGGAAAATTAACTAAACTAATTAAAAAGTTAGTGTTTCATATAAAAGGAATCTTAAAATTATTCAAATGATATAAAAAGGTAAGGAAGAAGTTGAGTTTCGGCACTTAGGCCCAAACCCCTTTAAATTGTCTGTTGGACTACCAAATCTATATGGTTAAGCCCATTATCCGCTATATTTCTTTTGGCCTTCCCTGTATTTTTGCTTCCCTTTCGCTTGTATGTAACACTTAGGCCACACACCATTTTTTTTATCGAATCAGTTCTCTTGAACCTTTTGATGGTGACTCGAGAATTGTTGGGCTTAGGCCCAACGAAATGCAAAGTAGTGAATGGAGTTCTTTGAGAACTCATCCGAATCACATGCGTTGAGAAAATAATAAGGATTAGAGATCATTCAAATTTCAATGAAGAATAATGATTGATGAATACATTGCATGGCATTAGTGCATATAATCTAACCATTTCAAGAGAGGAAAAAATTCAAAGTTTTTTCTTACAACACAATAGGCATGCTTAGGCAAAAGAGACATGAATTTTATGGTAGCAATGTCCGCTTTTAACCTGAATTTTCACTACTCTTTGCAAATCAAAATGAGAATCCAATTTTTATTTAAATCAAAATTTAATAGTGAAGATAAGCAAATAGGAGTGGGTTTATGACTTATTAGAAGTAAAGAAAAACACGAGACTATGGTATAGCTTATTAGCGCAATTTTCCAGTGAAGCAAAGGCCAACACAGATATGCATTCTAGTATCTAAAGTTCGTTATTTGGTTTAACCCCGCAAAAAATCGATGAATAAAGTGTCGAGTATGGAAATCAAATAAATATATTTTTCTCTACTCATGCAGCTATAGACTCAAAAGGCTCGAAGATGCAACAACCAAACACATAAGCCTTAATAGAGAAAGAAAATGAAAGAGAAAAGAGTCGAGATTACAGAAAATACTTGAGAATTTTAAAGAGAAGAAACTCTAGCATTCAAGGGCAGCAGACAATCATTCTGGAGGAACCATGTTATTGATCTTAATCGAGGGAATTATCCCTCAATTTCACAACAGAGCAGTGAGTCCAAACAAGAGGATGACCTACCTGCTTTAATCACATAAGCGATTGAACTACACTAAAAATATATCTCGACCAAATCTCATAAGCTTAAATCAGAAAATTCTGAAGAGTGAATGTCTACTCATGGTAATCTACCGAGCAGTTTTGAAAAGATCTATTTCCAAACAAGAGCTTTTCTAAAACAATTTGATTTTTAAATTAATCAAGCAGATTTACCACACATAGAATATTTTGAAATCAATAGCTAGCAGGACCAAAGGTTTTCAATACTCGGACAAGAATTTTTAACACAAAGACAAGTAGGAGCCAACATTTAGAATCTCAATTCAAGAACTTAAGGATGAAAATGTATCATATGGAGATATACTTCATCCTTTAGTCTAGTTCGGGGAGAAATCACGCAAGAGGAAAACTTCATTCTCACATTCAATTCACTGCCTTCCCTTATAACCAAAGAGACGCAACTCATTTTAATGCAACTTAGGAAGTTAGGGAAATAAGAGACATAACTACTGGAGATTTAGATATCCTTCAGGGAAACTAGAATAAAATCCAAGACTATAATAAAGTCCCAATTTTTATTCCAATATTTTCTTCTGGGTGAAGACTAAAGAGCAAACCCCAAAGACTAATTTTATCTTCTTCTTAATAAGTCTTACTCAGTATTTGCAAACCAAGAGGATCTTTTAAGAAATTTCTACTCTCTACGCACAAGCAATGTAGCAACGTTTACAAAAGCATATGAAAGGGAAAAAAATGAAATCTCTGATAACTTCTAGACTTGAAAGTAACTTTAAGCAAATAAACTTCAAACTTAATCACAACTTCTCATAGTAATCAAATAGTTTTCAGACAAGACCAGCCCAACAGTTCATGAATTCACAACAACAATAGAGTTCTACATTGCAAACCTTGACCACGAAAAAAAGAAGGAAAATGTAAAGATGATGTTTTTATCTTCTTATGGGTAGCAACTGGGATCTATGAGTTTTGACAGAGATCTTTCACCACTGGAGTTCGACTGGTTTCTCCAGAACTCAACTGTTTAGAATATTTTTTCTCTCTAAAAACTTTTGTTACGTGAGATTAATGGAATGCTCCACCAGAATCTCTAATTTTCCCCCAAAATCCTGCCTCTAATACCTCAATCTTAGAGGGTTTATATAGGAAATTTCTGGGTAAGATTGGGGGGAAAACAGAGGGTTAAATTGGGGATTTTGTTTGGAGAATTTGAATTGCAAGAAATGGATAAACTTTCACAGCAAGGAATTGGTATGAGATTGTACCAATTATCCACTGATTTTGCAGAGAGAATCCTCCCTGGGCAGTCTCTAGAACATTTTGGGTCTTCGACAATTGGTAGAGACGAAGAGAGTGATGGATTTTTGATGGGTTGGGCATTGTTTAGGTGTTGTTGGGAGACGATTGTTGTTGTGCTGTTAGGGCTCATTGAGTTCTATCACAATAAATAAGGAATGATAAATAAGAGTGTAGGGGTTGCGTGAAAGAGGTACAGTGCGTTCTTTTGAGGTAATTTGAAGGCGCGTGTGAGCATTTGCGAGAGAATAGAGGGAGTGGTATGTTTTTGGGTGTATGTGCTGATGGAGGGGAATTATAGAGGATTTTGGGTCGGGTTGTGGAGAAGTTTAGGCTAAGAGAATTGTTTTGGTGTGGGCAAAGGAATCTGAATTTGGCCAAGAAGTTGGCCAAGGAAAGGGTTAAAATTATTTAAAGGGTAGCCACAATGCTTTGCAATTGTGGCCACATTTAATTTAAAGGATGACCAAATTGAAATAATTTAGTGAAATTCGTCCATAATCGAAATAGATAAATTTAACTAAATTAATTCTTTGAGCTTCTTTAATTAAAACAAGATAAAAATAATCCTTCTTTCATAGCAAGATTATTTTAAAGATTAAGAGGCTATTTATTCATTTCATTTTCAATTTTAAATTACTTTCGAGAGAATAGAGCATGTGCTAAATCAAAGTACAGGTTTTTATCGAAAATGATTTTCAAAATAATTTCCTAAGTAAAAATTATATATCTTCATATAATAAAATATAGAATATATATTCTCACCTAAAATGACCAAATTTGGATTAATTTTGAAAATGTTTTACTTTTATAAGAGTGATTATTTCAAAATTGTTTTAAATTGAAAAAGCTCAAAATTAATTCGTAACATGGAGTGCAAAAATTGGGTGTCAACAAATATAAGCAATAATCTAGCAATAACAAAATCAGACTTCATCGATTCTAGAAAGTGCTCCCAAATAAAGCAAACCAACTATTCAAGGAGCTCGATAGTAAAGATGAGCAAGAAATACCATGATATGCGATGTGAAATAAATGAAATGAAATATGACCAATGTAATAATGAATGAAACCCTGAGTAATCTCATAGGCTGCCGGAGCTTACCAACTAATACCATATCGTAACACCTGTAATATCCATATAGGCCGCCGGAGCTTATCAATACCACATAATCCATGTATAGCTTACCAATAGAAATGAATACCACAATGTAAAACCCTGTATGTATGCAAAAGGGGGCTGCCAGAGCTTATCAATATAATCCCACAAATTAATGGAAAGCAAGGTTGAACCGTTTCTCAGACCAAGTGCATAACACAGAAATATCTTCCCATTCAGAAGTCAGTAAAACAGTGATGTACCATTTCTCTTTAGTGGCACAAGTTTATAGAAAAAGAAACTGTTTTTCCTTTTTATTAATCAAAAATAGTGATAAAAGTGGGACGCTTACCCTGGAGCTCTAATCATTTAAAAAGGAAGTATTTTGGGTTTTTAGATGTTAGCAATCAACTTAAACTAGTGAGTCTTTCCTTAATTTGAAAACCATTTGTTAAAAAGAAGGGTTCCTTATTAAACCACCGAGCCCTTCAATTCCTATCAATCTGTGCCATTCAATCCCCGTCAATTCGTACCATAACCCAGTCATATGCAGAAAGGGATGAAAAATAATTAGTCCAAATGTATGTATGAATACATGTAAATGCACGCAACTATACCAACATAGGGCATTTCACCCTTCATAACAAGAATATACTTACCTGGACTCTGGCCAGCTGAACACCATGGCCTCAGGCCCACAAATACTCATACCATAGCCAACATAGGAAAAAAATACGATAAGAACAACCAGAAAGCTAAGTAAGAGACTACTCTACCACGAACTACAACCCAACAAGCGCTAAATCCACCTATTCTAGTACCAATACAAAAAGGGAAACACTACACTAACTACCACCACCAAGGGACCCACCTAAGGTAATCGACTAACTGGAACTAAGTAGAAAGCATACAACAAAGAGAAACTTAAGCAAAACATAACCATACTGACCTGAGCTCCCGCCAATCCAGCTTCCCCGGCCTCGGGCCCACAAGTATATGATAAATAGAACACCAAATGAGCATGAATAATAATAATAAAATAAAACAATGATAATGCCTACTCTATCACAAACCGTTATCTAAATCTAGGCTAAGGATCCCTAAATATAGCAATCTCAACCACAAGCAACTTAAACTAAGCTAAGGCAACTAATCCTAAATGCAAGGATGCTACACCGCCTACGCCAAGTCTTACAAAAAGGCTACAGCCTATACAAAGTATTTTCTAGCTAGAATCTAATCTAAGGCCCCTAAATCACCTATAAGGATCAATATGCCTACTAGAACCATATCCAAATCACAAGATCCTACCAACCATTAGAAAATTATTATACTTATACCTCATATGAGCAAAGTCTACAAAAGGTAAACCATAACCTACCAAAAAGCCGAGCACGCACGTACAATCCTCAAGACCGGAGCCTGTCTCCCCTGAGAAGCATCCACACGCAGCCACACTATAAAAATAATATTCTATGCATCAATACAAAGCTAATGGTACCCATATTTCTAATAGTTTAGCCAGGTTGAAATTTAGGTCACAAGCAGGCCCGCAGGCCCCACAATCAAAAATCAGAAATAAAAAAAAATCACCATAAGGTTTCCAACATTCCCGGGAGCACATGCCCAAAATTTGAGCAGAATTAGACCATCGGAAGGGCTCCAAAATAGCCCATGAAACTCAAGAATCAAGAGGGAATTAAAAAGAGAATTAACGGAATTAATCAAGGAAACTTACAAAATTTGAGTCAATGAACGATCAAGAACCGAAAATTATGAACCTTCAAGCTGTTGGAATGATCAAGGAGTGAAAATGGAAGTTTTGGGTTTTAATTTAATGGAGGAAACATCTTGGGGAAATTTGTAAATGAAAGGAAGAAGAAGGGAAAAGTATTTATAAAAGTGCTAGCAATTATCGTAAAAGTGGAGATTTTATCGCAATTGCGTATGTCACAAAAGTGGCAAATCCACCGCAAATACGGAGGTCACTATTCACCAGTGCCTCTGCAAATGCGGGGGTTTCATCACAAATGTGGTGTCCGCAAAAGCAGACTATTACCACAAAAGTGGACCCTTACCATAAAAGAAGAGAAAGTGCGCAAATGCGTCCATCACAAATGCGAACCCACCAGCAACAATAAAACTCAACTAAGCTCAAATGCTCGGATGGACCTCCACGATTCATTCGGAGTCCCATAGACATAAATGAACTATTTTACTCAACTATAAACGGTATTCCGCACTAAAATGGAATTGAGGAATATATCGTCGGAGGTTGATTTAACAAAAAGTTAGCCCCACGCCCAAAATCAACTTTTAGGCTAACTATTCCAAAATGGAACCTAAGGCCCAAAGTCAAGTTCAAAAACCTCAGCACCCGAACCAAAGGTTCCTCTAGCCCAAAGTTGACATTTCGGAGCAAATAACACTGACAAAATTTTCATCCGAGGCCTTCTTCTCCAAATGTTGACCATAGTCAACCCTTCAAGCCCACCAAGCCTAAAAACACACAATGAGAGAAAATTCCAAGCTGAAAATCTCCCGGATCCTGACTGAAGGTCTAACTAGACCAAAGTCCATTCTCCGAAGCTAATAGAACTATCAAAATTTGATTTTGAGTGCGTTTACCAAGAAAGTTGCCAAAGTCAAGGATTTCATAAGTTAGAGTTCTAAAACAGGGAAATGGTCATAATAACCTAACGAATGGCCCGAGAACCAAACCATCAGTTCCGGAAAGTCATAAATGACTAGTAGCCATTGCAAGAAAACTCAAAATATAGAAAATGCAAAGAAATTGAGAAATAACTTAAAGGGTCATTACACCGATCGGGGTAGAAACATGAATAGGGAAATCAAGGACATCACAAACCAAACTCAGTCCTAAAGAAAATTTTACAGATAGATACGAATATGTGGAACCTGGGTCAAATAACACAAAAGCCATCCATTCATAGACTAGAATTATACCTGTCATCACCTCATTCGATGCCTTGGCCTCACATTTCCCCGGGAATGCATAACAATGGGCCCTGTCATCAATTCGAGCAGCCTCTCTGGATGGCTGTGATACTCCTCTGCCCATTCCACCATTCCCTCTTTTCCCACGGCCTCCTTGAAAGTTACGTTGCTCACCCTATGGATGACCCCTGCCATTGCCACCTCCACTCGCTGGAACCATAGCCTTAGTCTGCTGTAGAGTCTGAGTTCCTTTCTGTCTGTGAGGGAATTCTGTCCTGAAATGACCTAGATCACTGCAATGAAAACATCTACAGTCAAGAGAAGGCCTGCTAGTAGAAGTATAAGAAGCCCTCTGGCCTTTAGGAGCTGAAAACTGCTGACTGCCTCCTAGAAGACCACCTATAGAAGTTGGCAGAGCTGACTGAATAGGACGAGCCAAATAAACCTGCTGACTGTGACTCCTGGAGTAGGAACCACTAAAGTTACCCTAATTCTGGGACTTCTTAGTTAACACCTTAGTTTGCCCACCTGTCTTACCCCCTCCAGTTTCTTCACATAATCAGTCATTTCATTAAAGCTCTTCCCTGCTGAGGTTATATGGACAGACAAAAACTGCAACTCAGTATTTAATCCCTTCACATACAGGAAAACTCTCTCTTTCTCAGTACCCAGAAGTTGAGTAGCATAACGTGACAAGGCATGAAACTTAGCCTCATTGGCTGAAACAGATATATTGCCCTGCTCAAGGGCCAGAAACTCATCCTTCTTACGATCTCTCAGAGTGCGAGGCACATATTTCTCTAAGAACATGGCATGGAATTAGGCCCAAGTCATCGAAGGAAAAGCTGAAGGTCGACACTCTGCATGTTCCTTCCACTAGTGCTTAGCATCACCTTACAGGTGAAAAGTAACAAACTCCACCCCATGCTGCTACACAATGCCAACTTATGCAACCTCTTATAGAAATATAGAATAAACTCAAAGGCATCCTCCTTATCTGTACCATGAAATGTCGGAGGTTTTAGTTTCAAGAACTTTTTTATCATCTCGTGCTCTGTCCCAGTCATAATAAGGCCTAGCATCATATGGAGAAAGTGTCAGTACTTAATGCTGCATCCATCCTAGAGGCCGCTGCAATAGCTGGATAAGTGCTTAAAACCTAATTTGTTGTCCCAGTGGGGGTGGATTCAGTACCTTCCAGCCTACTCACAAAAGCCAATACCTGTTGAATTACCTCGGATGAAATAGAGGGAAGGCCTGCACCTCCAACTGTGCCGCCCCTCCTGCCCTGTGTCCTCTTCAAGCATAACCTCAACCTCTTCTTCAACATGATCCAGGGGTGGGGGAGGGTTCGCTGCCCTTGGCTCAACTGCTGCCTGAGCTCCACCCTGGTGAGTGTTGCTCTTCCTCTGCCATACCCCTGCCCTACCCCTTCCCCTTCTCATTCCTTGCCCTCTAACTGCCTGTCTCGTAGTTGGAATCGCCACCCTTGCTCTGTTACGCCTGGTGTCAACCATATGCAAACAAAAGAGTGAAGGATGTTAGATACCAATTTGGATTTCCATCTACAAATTGGAATTAAGTTATAGCATGAAGGAAGAAAGAAGAGATAGTTTTCTAAAGTCCTGTAGCCTCTCAAAGAAAAAGTACAAACGTCTCTTTACTGTTAGACCCATTTTGGTATGATGAGATCAATGAACCTAGGCTCTGATACTATCTTTGTCACAACCTAGTCTTCCATGAGTGGCACCCACCCGAACCCTCAGATGAGAGAACCAATAAATCAACCAACACTTAGCAAAACTAGTAGCTCAAAACCAGTTGCATTAAATAAAATTAGCATTACAGCCAAAATAACTAATAATAAAGATCCTGCAAAAAAATACCCCTAGAATCTAAAATTCGTGTACCATAACATCTACTAATATCTAGAGTATGGGGATGCAACCCTAAAAATAAAGATCTAAGACTTAAAAATGGACTAGAAACAAACTAGATGAAACCATGGTAGCTCGGAAGAAGCAGCTCACCCTTGGATTCTGGAAACGTCAGGACTACAACTAAGGTCGCATAACAGCCGCTAGAATATGTCCTATACTCATAAAACAAAAGCAAGTTCAGTATTAGTACAAAAAACTATAGTGTCCTGGTAGGATCATCAGCCAGCTCCTATAAAAAAAATATGTACATTAAACTAAAGTTGAGTAAAGAAGGACAAAACATGTATAAACAAGACAACAATATTTCCCAGACTCTCAGTCCTCTACCTAACTTACCAACTACTTGAAACATGCCCAACAACCACCACAAACAACAACCAATACAAATTAACCAACCCTTTTCAAGTAACTTAGACCAACTAAGGATCCTTAGGATAGCACCTACAGTGTTTAACATGCAATTTTGGTCTACACAAGGACCAATCCCACATTTAAGTACAACCACCCGGCCACTCATGGGTCAATATGCAACAATCACATTTCAGGAAGCAACCCGATCCTCTCATGGAAACGTCAAAAGAATATAATAAAATAAGTATAAACAAACCCATACTAGGCGTGGTACCCGAGCCAACCATTAAAGAACCTTTGCAGGCATAGTACCCAAGCCAACCGATATATGTATCTCGTACTAGGTATAGTACCCGAGCCAACCGATAGATATATCTCATATGAGGTATGGTACCCGAGCCAATTGATATATGTATTCCGTACTAGGCGTGGTACTCGAGCCAACCAAATGTCACACATAATCCAACAATCAACAATAATGAACACGACCAAACTTGTAACCTAAAAAGTAATAAAGACAAGTTTATTTCATATGTTTGACAACCGGATATTTAGACATTCATAATAACATCTAAACCATTAAATGAACATATAATACTGAGCAACAGTTACAATGTACATATATTGCAAATAGGAAACAATAACCATCACCTACCTCAAATTAGCTTGAAAGCTCTTATTGGAACGGAGCCTTCCCGTTCCCTGAAGCTTACGCTTGCCCTTGGTTTAAATATAATTACACATAACTAAAATTGTAATACCCCAGAATTTAGACCAGCATTTAAAACCCAGAACTCAGAAAATTTCATCTCCACGCAAGCCCCACGGGCTACCCCATGGGTTGACCTACGATATCCCATCGGGGTCCCCGTGGGAAAAGCCCAGAGTCTCAGTCATGCCTGCCTCTAGATAGATGGGGGTCCCCACGAGAGTATAAAGTTCGATGGGCCGTGGGGCAGCCCGTGGAAAATTGCCAGTGCCCTATCACTAGTCTCCTCAGCCCCGACGAGCAATCACCATGGCCATCATGGATGCGATGGGCCGTGGAAGCCATCATGGGGATTGCCTTAAGGGCCAGACCATCCTGGTACATTCCGATGCCAAAGTCGATGGGCTGTCGCAGGACCAATGCCCGTCGGGTAGCCCGTCTAGCGAAGGATTTTTTTGCATTTTTTTTGTTTTAAGTTGGGGGCAATCCGGTCTTTTCCCAATTCTATTAACTCTGATCCTAAGTCGTTTTGGGAGTAATTAAAGGGGTTTTATGCTTTTTCCCTCATAACTCCTAAACTAATTTGACACTTAGCAAATTCTATCAAAAAAGAAGTGTTTCCTCTAAAGAACAAGTAAATAGGGTTTTCTTCAAGTTCAGCCCCTAATCAAATGGTAGAATCTTCTTCTAGGTATGTGGTATTTCATCAGTGGGTTCCTTTCACCCATTGAGTCCCTAGACTCAGCTTAGTTTTTCAGTTTCCAGCTAGTTCTTCAGACCTAGGGTTCCTAAATTTTCCTGAACTCAGTGCAATTCAGATTCTATTGCTTGCATGATATTATTTACATGCTTTCTTGGGAACCTAGGACAACTATATGTACATAACTCAATAACCCTAACATGTGTTTATTTATTTCAGTACTCATGACCTATACTTGCTAATCAGATAATTTAGTCAAGTTATGCTTCAGAATTTGAATGCTATCAGTTTCAGTATTACTATTGCATTCTCAGATGATTATCAGTATTTGAGATAATCAGCATTTCAGTTTCATTCATTGGTTATGTATTCAGTTAGGAGTAGACTTAGTACCAAGTGGACGAAGGGATAAAGGCTCACCCATCAGTTTAGGCTGAGACCTTTAGTAGCAGTCCTTAAGTCCCAGAACTACGGTACCACCGTAGGTTCAGAAAGGGGTCACCCGTCAGTTTAGGCATGACACCTTTGTCCCTTATGGATATTAGTTTAGTGGATACATGTCAGATTACTTTGTACCCTTGGCAAGGTATGAACACCTTTCCATCCAGGGTTACAAGTTGGCCCCATAACCAACTTAGCTTGGGGTATGTCAGTTAGTAGTAGCTCCCACAGTCAGACTCAACATTGCATTGACCATGTATTGAGTTATTTAGTTCAGATCAGCATGTTGGGATATTCATGTTCAGTTACTCGGTTATTGCATACAATTACTCTTCAATTCATGTTAAGTATACACTTCTATATCTGTGTCTATGTTTTACAGCTTTGGTTACATATCCTGCATGCTCAGTACTTCAAAGTACTGACGCATACTTTTGTGCTACATCATTTTATGATGTAGGTTCAAGCGCTCAGCATCCAGAGCGCGCTTAGCTCGATTTCCAGTCCTTACTCAGCAGCTTCAGTGGTGAGTCCTCATAGTTCGGGGATGATAGACATACTTTCATATTTGAATTTTACTTTTCAGTTTTCAGATTATTAGAGTTAGCTGGTGGCATCCGTGGATTAGCTTGGGGTCACTTGTGACACTAAGCATCATGTTACGTCTAGGGGGTAGCCTCGGGGCGTGACAAAAATCAATCAATTCGGCTTTATAATCCATGATTACACCCAAATCCTAATGCCCAGGCCAAACCACAATAATTCCACCCATCCCAGGGCTTTCCACCATTAATTCACCTAAAACTATTATTTTTTCGGATACATTAAGCAAATTATGGTGAATAAGTCATGAATGATCAATTATAAATAGGACCAAAGAATCTCTACACCCTAGAATCCCTATTACACCGAAATCTACCTTGTTAGGAGTAGATAAACCTTCCCCCAAGCCCGTAAATATCGATTCTAAGGTCTGGGAATTGAAGTACTAAAGTAGGGGAGTAAAATCCTTACCTTTACGACAAACTTTGATGGAAAAATGAGTTGAAATTGCCCAATTCGCCTCTACCCTTCCCTAAAATGTTCTTGAATAATTTTGAATATTTTTGGGGGAGTTTCTACATTTACAACAACTTACTCTGCTATAGCGGTCCTCACTCTTCTATAGTGGCACCATCGTAGCAGAACCTGCCCGCTATGGAGGTGCTTACTGCCTTGACTTCCGCTATAGCGGTCATCACCGTAGCACAGTGTCAACCACTATAGTGGTTGACACAGAATAGAACCTTGGAAAATCCACAAAATTTTCTATTTTAGAACACGCTTCAAATCTTGATGTTCCAAACCAATCCTTTCACATCAACTTCGATATTGAGAGTTTTATTTACCCGAATTCACTTCTAAAAAGTTCCATAGACTCCTTAATGTCTTAGCTAATGGAAAAACTAGCTCAACCTTAGATATTTTACCCAACCCTTTCCCGGATTGTCCTAGACCATACCTCGCTTAGAAATTATTCAAGACTAGCCTAGCCTAAATTTTCCAACTCCCAAACTCAAAAGTTTTCTAACCTGATTCTATGCATGAAAAGCTTACCCATAATGATGGAACAGGTTGTTATAAATATTTTCTGCATGCCAATCAACCCCTAATTAGCCAGGTATAATGTTTATAGATTAATTAATTAACTACTTTTAGCATATTAAATCAATTCATAATCATTAGAAATCATATTAGAAATGTTAATTATTTGAAGTATGTTAATTTCTTAATCACCCTCAATTAATCTAGAGGCTTATATGAGACATTTATATGTTACATTCTTAAAGTCCTACTTTGTTTTGTTTAACGCTTAATCCCTGGTCTAATTAATAACCTTCGGATTTTATTAGTCTAGACCCATATCTAAAATAGAAAGTCCAATGCCTCTTGGACATTATGCTGGGACAGGTAGGCATCTTAAGGCACATTAGTATTTTTCATTTCTTTAGTGTGATTTTAGGTTAATAATAACCTTAATAACCAACTTGGGCAGGTAGTCGGAGATGATAGTCTGTTCTCCCTAATTAATATGAGCAATTCTTAATTAAGTTGTGAAATATTAATTTATGTTATATGGGGTGATCCTGTTAGGTTAAGAAAAACCTTCCCCCAACTTGTTTTCCTCCTATGTAGGGAATGATCTACATGATACACTTATAGCTCGATAGTCACTGCACTTTGACTAAGAGGTCTCTTAAGACTTCGTACGAGGTTGAGCAGTTACTCTCCAATGTAGAGGCCTTGCTGTTTTATTTTATTAAACTCTTATATTATTTTATCCTTGGGGTAGTATTAATTGAATCACCTAGTAATTAGGTTATTTTTTCCTATATCATTGTGTCAATTCTGTCTTCTCGCTTATCTGATTCTTTTATCTATTTATTTATGAAATTCGCATGCTTAGTTCTTTTTCACCTAAGTATTATTAATAATTAAATTAGTTTAATTTAATAACTTCTTTTAAAATAAATGTTTACTTGTATAAATGTATAGTCTTATTAAATTTATCGACCTTTTGTTTATTACTTAATTTTCGCACATAATAAATGAAATCCGGCAGGAACCCATATTTGTGGACCTCAAAAGATGCTTAACACATTCCTTTCGAGGTAACTTAAACCCTTACTAGATTTCTGGTGATGTAGACTTTAAATTAATTAAATTATAAGTTGTTAGAATAGTGCCCTAACGCACCTTAATTTATTAGGTGGTGACTCTTTAACCTTTTTATCTTAAAAGAGTTATCACATCAAATTTTGCTTTTCACGAGAAAAATAGAGCGCGACATCAGGTTGTTGTTTGATTATTGTTACATGACTTGTGTTAGAAATCGTTAGGTTGATATAATTAAGTTCACTGTTGATTTAGTTATGGTTTTACGATTTAAGACACGAGCACGTAAGTACGTTCTAGATAAGCTCTGACTCTCTATCCGAGTATTTACATGTTATGATATTAGTTCATCTATTTAATAGATTTAGGAGTCAGTAAGCATGTTCAAATTATCTTTGGCCCCATTTTTATTTACATTTAGTACTTTATGGTACCTATTCAGTTATTATTCACCTTGCATACTTGGTAAATTATTTTGTACTAACGCCCTGAGTCTGGGGATGCTACACTTATGCTTGTAGTTCTTGATAGACAGATAGACATGCCTTTTCTTCAGTGTTACCAAGTTCCAGTAGATTGGGTAGCTCCAATTCTTTCAGATTTTATAGATTCAGAGGTTTGTTAGTCATTTGTTGTAGATAGATAATGGGTAGGTCAGGGCCCTATCTCGGCCAAATATAGTACTCTTAGAGGCTTGCAGATTGGGGAGGTATAATTGTGCATAGTCGCTTGTGTTGGCCTTGTTACTTTTGTACTATCAGCATAACGACCTTGTTGGCCTTTGTATATATATATGTATATATATATATATATATATATATATATATATATATATATATATATATATATATTGTGATTCTAGATATCATAGTGGCATCGATGTCCTGCATAGCAACTCTATGTTATAGATATCATGGTGGTCTCGACGGACCACATAATGAGTATTATATATTTGTTGTGAACTAGTGGGTGTTGACACCCAATTTTGATCTCCTTATACCTCACTCGGGCTGTTATTTTACTAATTATTATTTTAGATCTTATTTTTTCTTACGTATTATTTTTTATTATTAAGAAAATGATGCATTCTGTTGTTATCTTGGCACTTCCTAAATTTGTATACCTAATTTACAAATATATAATTTATTTCTATTTAATGTTATTTATCGTGAATCTCGTATAACATATTGTAGTTCATTAATTTCACATATAATATATATATACATAATGTATTTGTAATGACCCTTCCAGTTATTTTCGCGTTTACGCCTTCTTTGTACTGTTAGATCCTCCTTGAAGTGGCCCCAAGTCATTTATGTCTTGCTGGGACGGATAGTTCATTGCCCTTGCCATTCGTTTGGTCGTTATGACCATTTCCCTATTTTAGAGCGTTAACTTAGGAATTCGTTGACTTTAGTCAACATTCTTAGCTAATGTGTTCGAAATCAAATTTTGACAGTCCATTAGCTCCATGATATTGAATTTGGTCTAGTTGGACCTTTAGTCGAGGCCTGAGAACTTCCGGTGTGGGTTTTATGTTGGTTTTTCTGTTTTTAGGCCATTTAGAGTTAAAAGTGTAACTTTAGTCAGCTTTCAATGATCGGAGCATTGGATTTGAAATCCGACAATTCCATCAGCTCCAGAATGATGAGTTTGGGTTAGGTTGGTGGTTGGTTTGGGTCCCGAGTGAGCAGGCTCATTTTGGCTATTTAGTCAGTTTTAGTTAGTGTTGACTTGGGTCAACATTCCTTCAAAACAACCTTATATAGAAGTTTTGTTGATTCAATTGAGCCCGAAATGTCATTTCCACTCTATTAGCATTATTGGTTTTTGAATATCGGATTCCAATCGTGCCTGGAACACCCCTCAGAAGAATTTAGTGCAACTAGTTTTCTGCAGATACAGGCCTTTAACGTCGATGGCGCCCAGGCAGCGCGATCGCGCTAAGCCTGCGGCCTTCCCTTGCGTACGATGGCGCCCGGCTAGCGCCAATGGCGCCTAGGACAACACCCGCCTATGCGCTTGTGCATCCCAGCCAACCTGCATGATAGCGCCCTTCTGGCTTGATGGCGCCTTGGCGCCTGGCCTCCTTTTGTGCGATGGTGCTGGTTAAGCGCTATTGGCGCTGACCAGCGACCAACAACTATATAAACCTTGGCCTTTAATTTTTTCCAGCTTTGTTCTTGCATTTCTCCAACTCTAAATTGAAAATCCTCTCTACCAAAGTGTTCTATTTTGTTCCTAGCTTGGGGGAATCCATTGTATGGTTGGAAAATATTGCTCCCTTGTTATTTGGTAAGTCTTCTTCCCTTAGTTGCTCTTTCCTCCATTGTTGCTCAAACCTCCAGTTTTGTTGATTCTCAAGCTTGAGAAATTCTTTGTAGAATCTGTCCCTTGTGACTGCATGTTCTTGGGTCCATGAAATTTACTCATTTGGCAAATTTCTCCTGTTGGGGGAAGTATTCTTACTCAATTTTCCGGTTTATTCTTAATTTCCATCTTTAATTCTCTCTTGTGTGGGTTGTTTTGTTCCTTTTCCTTGGCCAAAATTTGCTCAATTTTGGAGCATGTCTTCTTAGTATCGTTGTGGTCATCGTGCTTCCTTCTATTTTTGATTTGAGGTTATGGGCCCCACGGGCCTGCTTTTGACCCGATTTTGACTCGCCTATAATTATCGAAATATGGGTATCATTAGTCTTATTTTAACCTGTAGTTTATGTTGTTGATAGTTTGATTTTTGTTTAGAGCTTGTGGGAGCGATTTGGGCTTGGACATCGTTGTTCCAGCAATATGTCATCGGATGACAGGTAGGTTACGATCTAACTTCTCTAGACTTTGCATATATAGGATAAAATCGTACTAATTGGCACCCTTGGGTTGGGTTTATTAGCTTGACACCACTGACCTTTACCATTTTTCTATGTTGACCTCGTTTCTTTCCTCTATTGTGTGTAATATTCTTCGTAGATTGATATTATCACCCTTGTGGTACTGTGTGGCCTTGTTTTGACTTTGACCATAGATGGTGGGTTATTCGGGGGTGTCCGTGAGTCTCAGACATTGTTATAGCAATTTTAGGCTGGTTATCGGTGCTGTAGATAGGTTGATTGTCAGCCATTGGGCTTCTATTTGGTATTGAGCATGTCATTTCCATGCACATAAAGGGATTTTTACCATATTTTACTATGGTTATGGGCTTCGGGCCACTATTACTTGTTTCCTAACTTTGCATGGCCTCGGGGGCCCATTTTCGACTGAAATGACTTTGAAATGGTTCGGAAATAACTTTGTGGATCTTCTTAGGGTAAAAGAGTTAGAATATGGTTTTATCATAATTTTTCTACTACTACTAGACTCGGCAGGGCCGTAGTGCTAGATTGGTTTTTTATTAAATTGAGATGATATTAGACTCGGTTGGACCAAGCCCTAGAGCTGTTTTATTATTGTTTTAGACCCGATTATGTCCGGGCACCCTTGATGGGTTTTTGAGAATTATTTCACTATTTAGACCTGGACCGAGTCTGGGCATGCATATTGGAGATTTTGAGCTATTAGTTTGGATCGAGACCTACTCTGGATGAGGTTTTTGAGATTGAGATTTAGTATGTGGTCGAGGACCTCCATGGACCTTGTCGATCTGGACCATGGGATTTGGGCTGCATGTGCTAAAGGAGGGGTATACGGTGGTGTTGAGGTATACGGGCAGTTTCCTTCCATGGAACCTACCTGTTGGGCCCTTTAGGCACCGAAGGAGGTACATACAGAGTTACTGTTCCACCGAGATATCATCATGCATCATACCATTCATTTGTGTGAGGTTCCACCCTTATTTGCTATTTGCTGAGTGTACGCTCCAGCAGTATGGGATGCTGAAGGGTTTGTCTTCACTTGTTTGTGTTCCTCGGGTGTATGGGTGCCCATTGGGACTATAGGTAGGCTTGTTATTGCTTAGTCGAGTTATTATTCCTTATGTTGATTTCTTACTATGATTTGGATATTGGAAGTAGTACTTGTATCTTGACTTGGTTCTTATTGATGTATTGAGCATGCTTTTGTTTTCTGTTTCCTCCTTCCATTTTTACTTGAGGTTATCGGTATACCGCCCATTTTCTAAAAATTTCTTATATATATATTGTTATTGCAAGGATCCCAGGTGCGTCATTTCTTTCCTTCTCCTGTGTCTGTAATATATATTTTGTAGCTAGCCATGTATGTTGTTTTCTGTTGTCTTCCTTTTGTGCTAGCTTCCATGTACTTTTTGGTTGTTTTCTATGACTAACTTTTTCTATTCTACTTATTACTGCTCTTTTATCTTATATGTGGCCAGCCGGCCTATGATACCTACTGGGTACCTTTTACTTCGCATTTGGTGCTCATACTACACTTTGCATCTTCTGGTGCAGATCCTAGAGTGAGCAATCGCCACTAGCTCGTAGATACTCGTGCGAAGAGACTTTTGGACCGTCCAAACTGAGGGTGAGCTCTTAGCGGCCGGAGCTTAACTTTACTTTATCTTTTGTATTTTGTACTCTCTTACTACTCAGAGATATTATGTATATATTATTTTGGATCCCTTTGTACTCCTAATATGTAGATCCGACTCTTATATATTATGATATCAGGTTTTGGGTTTTGGTTTAGCTTCCGTATATTATATATATACTCCCGTTGTTACTTTTCTTCTCGTATGACCCTTGCTTCTGCTTATTACCTGTTCTTCCATTTAATTGTTAGATAGTATCCTATTATTGGCCGTTCTGGGATACGGAGATTGGTTTGCCTACTAGGGGGTTGTAGGTGCGATCATGACCGAGAAATCGGGTCATGACAGCTTGGTATCAGAGCCTAGGTTTCATTGATATCATCGGTATAGGAGCCAATGTCTAGTAGAGTCCTGAAAATCAGGGTAGAGACATCCATACTCAATCTTCGGGAGGCTAGAGTGACATCTTAGGAAATATGACTCTCTTGTTGCTTCTGTATCGTGCATAGTCCTTTGAAATTTCTTGAAATCTCACTTGTTCTAGTTTATTCTTCCACATATGGTTTGTACAAGGTCATCGACGTTAGGTAGGGATGAGCCTCTAACTCCAGCACCTCCAACACCAGCTAGGGGCTGAGGAGGTCATAGATGTAAGGGTCGAGGACGTCCCTGAGAAGCGGCACCTGCTAGAGATGCTAGATTTGAGATAGAGCCCGAGCATGAGTATGAGCCAGAGTTAGTTCCTGAGCAGCAACATATGGGCCAGGGGGAAGCCCAGGTTCCACTAGCTCAAGTACCAGTTCCAGCGCCCGTTCCAGTGCCAGCATCATCCCAAACTTAGTCTTTAGATGTTCGGGGTTTACTATTGCAGCTTTTGGGTATGATTGGAGAGTGGCCTTTTGATGCAACACAAATATCCACTCAGGGGGAAGCCCTGGGTGCACCGAGTTCAGGAGCGCAACCTCCTATTACAGTTCCCTATGCCGAGGTCATTCTGGCCCCATTAGTTGCACAATGTCTTACTCCTCACCCAACTATGACATAGACAGTGCAGAAGGAATTGGGTAGATTTTTGAGATTGGCACCTCTGAGGTTTGCTGAAACTTCTGGTCAGGATCCACATGACTTAATTACTACCTGTGAGGAGATGTTGCATTATTTGGGTTTGTTAAATACTCATGGTGTTGGGTATACTTTGTATCAGCTAGAGGGTCCATCTAAGCTATGGTGGAAGGCCCAGATTTCTTGCAGACCATTATCGTCACCTCCGTTGACTTGGTCTGATTTTTATGAGACCTTCATGGACAAGTTCTTACCATAGAGTGACAGAGAGCATCGTAGGGAGCAATTCACTAGACTTATGCAGGATTCTATGACTGTATCAGAGTATGAGACCCATTTCCATCAGCTTGCTCCATTTGGGGCCATGATTATGCCTATCGAGCCTGACAGAGTCCATAGGTTTGTTTGGGGGTTACAGTCAGAGTTTACAGAGCCAGCTGAGATATTAGTTTCTAGTGGTCGATCATTCCAGGCTATTACAGACTATGCCCGCACTGTAGAGGATTTGCATCGTTATGACACCAGGGCCATAGATAAGAGGCCTCGACATCAGGGTGGCTACAGCAGTTCCCCTCAAGGTGGTAGAGGTTCAGGCCAGTGAGGCCGAGGTTATTAGCCACAACAGCACCAGGGTTAGCCTAGTAGACCGGTTTAGGCTTCACTTTAGTCTTCTGGTGGGTCTCAGTATGAGCAGGGTCACAGTAGCCAGCAGAGCTATAATGGTCAGCCATCGAGAGGTGCAGCTTCTGTGGCATCAGGCTATGGTGGCAACACAGTTTCTGCTAGTTCATCTCGGTAAGGTAGGCCGTCAGCACCTTGTTATGCTTGTGGTATTGTTGGTCACTCTGCAAGACAATGCCCCCAGCAGGGTACATTTCAGTTTGCTGCTCATTCGACTCAACCTATCTATTCAGTTCAGCCACTGGCTTGAGAAGGTGGTAGTCAGGGTAGAGGTGGTGGCCCATGGGGTAGGACAGGTGGTAAGGATGGTATTCGGTTAGGTGGTAGTCATCATCAGTTCTATGCGGTCCTGGGAGACCGAAGGCAAAAGCCTCAGATACTATGATCACATATATGATTTCTATTTTCCATCGCACAGCTTTTGCATTATTTGATCCTGGATCCACTTGTTCATATGTATCTGCCTACTTTATTCCTTGCTTGGGGTTGGATAGTGAGCCGCTATCTGTTTCTATATCTTGTTCAACCCCAGAAGGAGATTCTTTAGTAGTGGATCAGATTTTAAGTTCTTGTATGATTGTTGTAGGTGACTTAGAGACTTGGGGTGATATGTTGATCCTTGATATGTTAGATTTCGATGTGATTCTAAGCATGGACTGGTTATCCCCTCATCGTGCAATTTTGGATTGCTATGCCAAGACCATTACCATAGATGTGCTCAGTGTATCCCCAGTTATGTGGCAGGGTTCTGTTAGCTGCACACCGTCAGGGATCATCTCTTGTCTCTGAGCTAGGAAGTTGATTTCTCATAAGTGTTTGGCTTATTTAGTATATGTCTGAGATGCTAGTGCCGAACCTTCTTCCCCTGACTCAGTTCTTGTGGTTAGAGACTTCCTTGATATGTTCCATACCGAACTGCTTGGCCTTCCACCTTAGAGAGATATTGATTTTGCTATTAAGTTAGAGCCGAGCACCAGGCCCATTTCCATTTCTCCTTACCGTATGGCTCCAGCTAAGTTGAGAGAGCTTAAGGAGCAGCTCCAGGACTTGTTATCTATGGGGTTTGACCAAGTGTGTCTTCTTGGGGTGCTCCTGTTCTGTTTGTTAAGAAAAAGGATGGGTCGATGCGTATGTGTATTGATTATCAGTAGCTGAATAGGGAAACTATGAGGAATGGGTATCCGATGCCGTGTATAGATTATTTGTTTGATCAGCTTCAGGGTTCATCCATGTTTTTAAAGATAGATTTGAGGTCAGGCCACCACCAGTTGAGGATTAGGGTGGAGGACATCTCTAAGAAAGCATTCAGGACACGTTATGGCCACTATGATTTCCTGGTGATGTCTTTTGGGTTGACTAATGCCTCCACAACTTTCATGGATCTGATGCACAGGGTTCTTAACTCGTATTTGGACTCTTTTGTGATTTTTTTCATCGAAGACATCTTGATATACTCACAGAGTAGAGAGGATCATGATCAACACTTAAGGATTATACTCTAGACTTTGAGAGATCATCGGCTTTATGCCAAGTTATTAAAGTATGAGTTTTGTCTTGAGTCAGTTGCATTCCTAGGACATGTGGTGTCTAAGGATGGGATTAGAGTGGATCTGGGTATGATTTCATCAGTTCGTGATTAGCCTAGACCTTTTACTCCTACTAAGGTCCACAACTTTTTAGGGTTAGCAGCGTACTACAGACGATTCATCAAGGGATTCTCTTCCATAGCAGTACCCTTAACTAGGATGACTAGGAAGGATATCCTGTTCTAGTGGTCGGATCAGTGCGAGGATAGTTTTTAGAGGCTTAAGGCCTTATTGACTTCAGCTCCTGTGTTGACTTTGCCGATTAAGGGTCAGAGTTTTTACGTGTATTGTGATGCTTTTGGGGTTGGTCTTGGTTGTGTATTGATGCAGCAGGGTCGAGTGATAGCATATGCGTTGAGGCAGCTGAAGGTTCACGAGCATAACTACTCCACTCATGACTTAGAGTTGGCGGTGGTAGTCTTCGCACTCAAGATCTGGAGGAACTACTTATATGGAGTTCATTGTGAGACATTCACCGATCATCATAGTCTTTGGTATATCACGAGTCAGCGAGAGCTAAACTCAAGGCAGAGGAGATGGATTGAGCTACTGAAGGACTATAATTTCACTATTATTTATCATCCAGGCAAGGAAAACATAGTAGCAAATGCCTTGAGTTAGAAAACGGTGAGTATGGGTAGCCTAGCTTCACTATCAGTTTCTGAGCGACCGTTAGCCTTGGACATCCAGTCCTTGGCTAACCATTTAGTTAGGCTTGACTTGTCAGATCCCAGCAGAGTTCTTGCCAGTATTGAGGTTTGTTCTACTCTAGTCAATCAGATTCAGAGCTGACAGTTTAAGGATCAGAAGTTATGTGACCTTCATGATCAGGTAGTTCGCAGTGAGGATAGCCCGGCTACCCTAAATTCAGATGGGGTTTTGAGGTTTGAAAGTCGACTGTGTGTTTCGAGAGTTGGGGATTTGATTCAGTTGATTCTCTATGAGGCACATTATTCCAGATATTCTATCCACCCTGGCGTAGCCAAGATGTATAGAGATTTGAGGCAGCTTTACTGGTGGAGCAATATGAAGTGAGACATAGGAGAGTTTGTATCTCGGTGCTTGAACTGTCAGGAGGTGAAGTTCGAGCACATGAGACCTGGCAATTTGATGCAGCGACTTCCCATTCCTGAGTGGAAGTGGGAAGGGATTACTATGGACTTCGTAGTTGGTTTGCCTCATACTTCTTGAGGGTTTGATTCCATCTGAGTGATTGTTGATAAGCTGACTAAGTCAGCACACTTCTTGCCGATTTAGGTTTCCTACGGTGCAGAGAGGTTAGTGCAGATTTACCTTCGTGAGATTATTCGGTTGCATGGGGTCCCAGCTTCTATCATTACAGACCGTGGAACTCAGTTCATATCTCAGTTTTGGAGAACTATTCATTAAGATTTGGGTATAAAGGCTCAGCTTAGTACTGCTTTCTACCCTCAGACAGATGGCCAGTCCGAGAGGACTATACAAGTCCTGGAGGACATGCTTCGGGCTTTTGTTCTTGACTTTGGAGGTTCTTGGGATTAGTTTGTGCCTTTGGCCAAGTTTGTGTATAATAATAGCTTCTATTCGAGCATTGACATGGCAACTTTCAAGGCGTTATATGGTAGGCATTGCAGATCACCAGTTGGTTGGTTTGATGGGTTAGAGTCTAGGCCATAGAGTACAGATTTACTTTGAGATTCACTAGACAGAGTTAGATTGATTCAGGATTGACTTTGAGCTGCTCAGTATAGGTAGAAGAGCTACACTGATCATAGACTTTATGCCTTGGAGTTCAGTGTTGGTGATTTGATATTCCTCCGTGTGTCGCCCATGAAGTGCGTGATGAGATTTGATCAGACAGGCAAGCTTAGCCCCAGGTACATTAGGCTATTTGAGATTCTTCAGCGGGTTTGTAGTGTTGCCTATCAGTTAGCTTTGCCTCTGATATTTTCAGCTATGCATCCTGTATTTCATGTTTTTATGTTTAGACGATATGTTCTAGATGAGTCTCATGTTTTGTATAGGGACTCAGTTCAGTTGGATGAGAAGTTGGCTTTTGTTGAGGAGTCGGTTGCTATTGTGGCTAGAGATGTCAGGAGGTTGAGATCTAGGGAGATTTCAATTGTGAAAGTTTAGTAGATGCAGTGTACAGTTGAGGAGGCTACTTGGGAGAATGAGAGAGATATGCGGGCCCAGTATCTGCAGCTGTTTGAGCCTTCAGGTACCTCATTCTTCTTGACTTTCTAGGACGAATGTCCTTTTTAGTAGTGGATGATATAATGACCCTTCCAGTCATTTTTTGCATTTATGCCTTCTTTGCACTATTAGAGCCTCCCTGTAGCATCCCCAAGTCATTTATAGCTTGCTGGGACCGGTGGTTCGGTTCCCTAGTCGTTCATTTGGTCCTTATGACCATTTCCCTATTTTAGAGCCTTAACTTAGGAATTCGTTGACTTTAGTCAACATTCTTAGCTAACGTGCTCAAAATCAAATTGCCACAATTTTGTTAGCTCCAGGACGTTGAGTTTGGTCTAGTTTGACCTTTAGTTGAAGCCTGAGAGATTCTGGTGTGGGTTTTATGTTAGTTTTTCTTTTTTCAGTCCATTTGGAGTTGAAAGTGTAACTTAGGTCAGCTTTTGATGATTGGAGCATCAGATTTGAAATCTTATAATTCCATCAACTCCAGAATGATGAGTTCGGGTTAGGTTGGTGGTTGGTTTGGTTCCCAGGTGAGCCGAGCTGATTTTGGCTAGTTGGTCAATTTAAGTTAGTGTTGACTTGGGTCAACATTCCTCCGAAATAACCTCTTATGGAAGTTTTGTCAATTCTGTTGAGTTCAAAACGTCGTTTCCACTCTATTAGCATTATTGGTTTTTGAACATCGGGTTCCAATCATGCCAGGAACACCCTGAGAAGAATTTAGTGCAACTGGGTTTTTACAAGTGTAGGCCTTCAGCGCCAATGGTCCCTAGGCAGCGCGATTGCGCTAAGCCTGTGGCCTGCCCTTGTGCGCGATGGCACCTGGCCAGTGCCAATGACGCTTAGGCCAGTGCCCACCTGCAAGCACTGACGGCATCCCCTGTGCGCGATCGCGCACGTGCACATCCCTACCGGTGCGATAGCGCTCTTCTGGCGTGATGGTGCTTTGGCGCCTGGCTTCCTTCTACGCGATGGCGCTGGTTTAGCACCAATGGCGCTGACCAGCGGCCAGCAGCTATATAAACCTTGGCCTTCGACTTTTTCCAACTTTGGTCTTGCTTTTCTCCAACTCTAAATTGAAAATCCTCTCTACCAAAGTGTTCTCTATTCCTAGCTTGGGGGAATCCATTGTATGGTGGGAAAATCTTGCTCCCTTGTTATTTGGTAAGTCTTCTTCCCCAAGTTTCTATTTCCTCCATTGTTGCTCAAACCTCTATTTTTGTTGATTCTCAAGCTTGAGAAATTCTTCGTAGAATCTTTCCCTCGTGACTGCATGTTTGTGGGTCCGTGAAATTCACTCCTTTGGCGAATTTCTCCCATTAGAGTAAGTATTCTTGCTCAATTCTCCGGTTTATTCTTAAAATTTCCATCTTTAATTCTCACTTGTACGGGCTGTTTTGTGCCTTTTCCTTGGCCAAAATTTGCTCAATTTTGGACCATGTCTTCTTAGTATCGTTGTGGTCATCATTCTTCCTTCTATTTTAAATTTCGGGTTGTGGGCTCCATGGGCCTGCTTTTGACCCTATTTTGACCCGCCTATAATTATAGCAATATGGGTATCATTAGTCTCATTTTAACCTGTAATTTATGTTGTTGATAGTTTGATTTCTATTCGGAGCTACTCGGAGTAGTTCGGGCTCGGACATCATCGTTCAAGTAGGTTGTCGTCGAAAGACAGGTAGGTTATGGTCTAACTTTTCTAGACTTTACATATATAGGATAAAATTGTACTAATTGGTAACCTAGGGTTGGGTTTATTAGCTTGGCACCATACACCTTAACCACTTTTCCATGTTTACCTCGTTTCTTTCCTCCGTTGTGTGTAGTATTCTTCGTAGATTGATATTATCACCCTTGTGGTCCTGTGTGGCCTTGTTTTGATTCTGGACCATAGATGGTGGGTTATGTGGAGGTGTCCGTAAGTCCATTTTTATCATGATTTTAGGCTAGTTATCTGTGTTATAGAGTGATTAGAGCCTGTGTAGGGCCGATAGGTTGATTGTGAGCTGTTGGGCTGCTATTTGTGATTGAGCATGTCATTTCCATGCACATAAAGGGATTTTTTTACCATATTTTACTATGGTTGTGGGCTTCGGGCCACTATTACTGGTTTCCTAACTTTGCATGGCCCTGGGGCTCATTTTTGACTGAAATGACTTCGAAATGGTTTGGAAATGACTTTGTGGATCTTCTTGGGGTAAAAGAGTTAGAAGATGGTTTTATCACAGTTTTACTACTACCACTAGACTCGGCAAGCCGTAGTGCTAGATTTGCTTTTTGTTAAATTGAGATGATATTAGACTCGGTCGGATTGAGTCCTAGAGCTGTTTTACTACTGCTTTAGAACTGATTACGTCCGAGCACCCCTGATAAATTTTTGAGACTTATTTCACTATTTGGATATTTTGAGCTATTAGCTTGGATTCAGACCCACTCCGGATGAGGTTTTTGAGATTGAGATTTAGTATGTGGTCGAGGACCTCCATGGACCTTGCTGATCTGGACCAAGGGCTTTCGGCTTAGTATGCCAGAGGAGGGGTATACAGTAGAGTTGAGGTATACAGGCAGTGTCCTTCCATGGAACCTAGATGTTGGGCCCTTTAGGTGCCGGAGGAGGTACTTACAAAGTTACTGTTCCACCCAGATATCACCATACATCATACCATTTATTTGTGTGAAGTTCCACCCTTATTTGCTTTTTGCTGAGTGTATGCTCCGGTAGTATTGAATGCCAGAGGGTTTGTCTTCACTTGTTTGTGTTCCTCGGGTGTATGGGAGCCCGTTGGGACTGTAGGTAGGCTTGATATTGCTTAGTCGAGTTATTATTCCTTATGTTGATTTCTTACTATGATTTGGATATTAGAAGTAGTACTTATATCTTGACTTGGTTCTTAGTCGTGTATTCGATCATGCTTTTGTTTCCTGTTTTTTCCTTCCCTTTTTACTTGAGGTTACCGGTATACCACTCATTTTTTGAAAATTCTTATATATATTGTTATTGCGAGTATCCCAGGTGCAACATTTCTTTCCTTCACCGGTGTCTGTAATATATATTTTGTAGCTAGCCATGTATGTTATTTTCTGCTATCTTCCTTCTGTTCTAGCTTTCGTGTACTTTTTCATTGTTTTCTGTGACTAAATGTTTCTATTTTGTTTATTACTTCTCTTTTATATTATATATACCCAGTCAGCCTATGATACCTACTGGGTTGCTTTTGCTTTGCATTTGGTGCTCATACTATACTCTGCATTTTTTTATGCAGATCCTAGTGTGAGCCATCGCGGCTAGCCCGTGGACACTCGTACGAGGAGACTTTTGGACCTTCCAGACGGAGGGTGAGCTCTTGGCGATCGGAGCTTGACTTTAGTTTATCTTTTGTATTTTGTACTCTCTTACTACTCAGAGACATTATGTATATATTATTTTGGATCCCTTTGTACTCCTTATATGTAGATCCGGCTCTTATATACTATGATACTAAGTTTTGGGTTTTGATTTAGCTTCCATATATTTTATATATACTCCCGTTGTTACTTTTCTTCTCGTATGACCCTTGCTTCCGCTTATTACTTGTTCTTCCATTTAATTATTACATAGTAGCTCATTACTGACTGTTCAAGGCTATGGGGATTAGTTCGCCTACTGGAGGGTTGTAGGTGTCATCATGACCGAAAAATTAGATCGTGACAGTATTCATGATTAATTTTATGAATATTATTTTACACAATCTTATTGTTAATTATTATTATTATTAATATTTCTTTCTACTAAATTGTATAATATTTATTAAATAACAGCCTAAATTCAATGTCAATCCAATTTATTTAATTTCTAGCCAAATTCTGTCTAATTGATGTCAATTTTAGTTGAAATTGTGCTAAATTTGTCCAATTTTAAATCCCAAATTCAATTTCAATTGACCCAATTCAGATGACCCATTTTGAATCTAAGACCCGACCCATCTCCATCTCTTAATCACAACCATTTATCCCACCTCATCCAATGGCTCAAATCAAATCCCATCTTTCTTTCTATTTTAACTACTCAACCCCAACACCCCTCAACCCTAATTCATTTTCTCTCCTTCAATAGTCGTCTCAACTCTCTCTTCTCCCACTTCTTTTCTTCTCTCCCTCATTTCAATGCCTGCATCGCCATCTTGAACCAGCAACCATGGTCACCCTCTTATTCTCTTTTCTCTCCTCTCTTAGCTTCTCACCACCACACATTATACATCATTGCCTCCACCAACTCTGAAAAAACACCACCATGAAATAACGTCTCCTTATCTCCCTTCCTCTTTCTCTTTCCTTTTTTCTCCTCCCATTTTCCCCACTTCACTCATCCCTATAAAACCTCACCACTGTCTCTCCATTTTTGGCCACCTTTAGTTGGTGGACCACCACAATAACACCAACCAAATAGACCCCATACAAATAAGGAATATAAGCAAGTGAAGAAAAATCCTCCGGCAGCCCATACTACCGGAGCGTACAATCAACAAACAGCAAACAAAGGTGGAGCCTCACATAAATGAATGATATTCTATGACATGACAAACCAAGTGTAATCGCAGTTTCAATATGTTACCCCTTTCGGTGCCCCAAAGGTCCAATAAAAGCGGGATCCATGGAAAGACTTCTCCCGAGTACATGTACTCCGCCATACACCTCTACCCCTGGTCACCTTTTTGCTCGTAGCACTTGGTCCGGAATGACAGGGTCCATGGAGGTCTACTTGTAGACCACATACTACACTCTAACTTCGAAATATTAATCTAGAGTGCCACCTGATCCAAACTAGTACTCAAATGATCAAAATGCATTCCTGAATTCCATCCAGGTCTAAATCAATGAAATAAGTCTCATAAAAACCCCTTCAAGAGTGCCCGGGTGTATCCGGGTCTAAAACAGTAGTAAATCAAGTCCAATACTCAGCTTTACCGAGTCTAATATCATTTCTCATCCATAACAGGGTCAATCTAGAACCTCGGTTCAACCGGGTCTAATATATAGTAGGAAAACTATAAAAAATCTTTCTTTTAACTTTTCTTACCCCAAAAAGATCTATTAAGATGATACCAAATCATTTCATAATCAATTTTACCTAAAATGGGCCCCACGGGCCATGCAAGATTTAGAAATCATCAATAGAAGGCCTGAAGCCAAAATCATAGTAAAATCAAGTAGAAAATCCTTTATATGCATGATAATGGCATGCTCAATAAAAATCAATAGTCCAACGGCTCACAATCAACCTATCGGCCCTGCACAGGCTCCAATCATTCTACAACTTGCTTGATCATTTCACATTCTTGTTGGGGCTTTGTCTTTCTTATGACAGTGACTTTGTCACTATATCGACATGCCTCTCGATTCAGATCTTTTGCCATCTTGATTTTAGATTTGTGGTTCATCTTAATTATGAAACTTGTTCATGTTAAGTATGAATTTGAAAGCTATTTTCATATGTCCCTTGATTCTCTTGATTATTGGGTTTTGGTCCTACTTAATACGAGGCTTCGATCCTTCTCAATATTTGATTATACTTGGTGTGATGGCATGACATATATATTAAATAAAATTTGTTATCTGACAAACTCTCGTGAAATAGTTCTATGAATTTTCTTGACACTTGAACTTTTACATATTGACAATGATATTCATATTTAGTAACATTTCAAGGTTTGATATTTGATACTTTTGATATACTTATTTACTTGTTTATATGTATATGTTACATTTGATATGTCAATAACTTAGAAGGAAATTGATGAATCTAATTTGCTCCAAACCCAAAGTTTATACACTACTAAGCTTTATGCTTCGAGATAGTTGTTTTCTATTGCAGGCAATGTTCGAGAGAATAATTGAAGAAGATCATTTGAAGTTGACTTTTTGGAGCTTTTATGAAGATCACATTTGCATATAGGCATCTATATTTTGTAGGGATATGAGACTTGTACATGATCCATATGTTACTCTTATAAATGTAATTTTGGTGACTCGTTTGACTATTTTAGGGTGTGTAAACTCAACTTTTGTAGTATATTAAATACATTTTGGTTTGTAATTTTGTACAATGAGGGAAACTTGTATTTTTCTTTTGATATTCACAAGTTTGAAAATCATTTATAACATGAACTTATAGTGGTGTTGGATGAAAAATAAAAGTTCATAAGGTACTTCATTTAATTATTTTAAAAAAGTGCTACCATCTTAAATTGATACTCCTACATTGTATATATATGTATACAACTATATATTGTAATGACCTGTTTCATTGTTACATTGAATTAAGACCTAAGTATCCGACTAGAAAAGTCCCTAAGTGAAAATTAAAAATTTCGGTCTAGGGTGAGCTCAGACTAAAATATAGTATTATGTGCCTTAGAGGTGATTCGTTTCATGAGATATTGTGTGAGAGTGTGGTCTATTTTTGGTTAACCAATTGCTATAGGATCCCGTAGAAAGTTTTGAGATGAGAATAAGAGTCATAAAACTCTGGATATCATAGTTGCCACGTTGGAAATAATTTATGGTGTCTATAAAATAATGTGCATTGTAAAATGAGGGTCTAGGAGTGAGATAGCAACATTCTAGAAATTGCCTTCACCACGACAGAAGAACACCTCATCGTGATGGTTTATTGTGATGATCATTCCTCATCGCGATGAAGAAAGCGTCTGTTGCGATGAGGACACATGTAGTATACCTGAGAGTTTTGCAATTTTTTGAGTTATTTCCCTCATAACTCAACTTCGTTCTAGAGCTCTCAAAAGTAGTTTTTCCAATAAAACTAGGGCAAACTCCATTGTTTGAGGTAACTAATCCATATAACTCATAATTTATTGATTAATTAAACCTTGGGGGGGGGGGATTAATGTTGGATTTCTTGCAATTAAGCCCTAAAAGTATGAACTTGGAAAAGAACCCTATGGGTAGGTGTAAAATCACCTAAAATTGATCTTAAGTTGTCTTTTTATGAGTTTTGACATGAAATTATTAGTTCTTAACATGTTTAAGTGTAGTGGGGAACATTGAGTTCCATAAAGGTGAAACCATTAGGCTTAAAAATGATCGAAAAGGTATGAACTTGGTTAGAAACCTTGAATATTTATTCTATGAATGCAATAGGGTTGATTAATAACTTATTAACCCTTGGGGAACCCTAGAAACTTTGTGTAATGGGTAGAATGTTTAGGTTTGATTCCCAAGGCCTGAAAAGAAGGGTAATTGGCTAATTACTCTCATATATTTATTATTGCTAAACCGTGTATATTCTGGAGAGTTAACAAAAGGACAAGGCAGTGGTGAATTAGCTTGAGGGTGTTATATCTTCACTCGAGGTAGGCTATGGTTTGAATTAAAGTTAGGACTTATCTTGTTGCATGTTTGTAGTGAAATTATATAACTTGTGATTGATATTCGAACGTGGTTGTATTATATATTATTTCCCTATTGTTCATGTATGATTAGGCTAAATGAACAGGAAGTAATAAGTGAGCTGAAATGGCTAAGTATGGATAGTATCTTGGAAACTGAATATCTTGTGAGAATATGGGTCTGAGAACCTAGTTATGCAGATATTATTGTTGATACATCTGGTATAGAGCAGATACCACACTGGTATGGTACATGGACACCTTGAGTCCCCTGCAAGTCATGGCTAGTGGGAAGACATAAGAATCATAGCATGTGTGTACACCTTTTTACCTTGTTTTGTATTATTGTATTGCTTCTATGATGAGTTTGGCATAGAACTGAGGTGAGACTAGAGATTGATGTACATAGTGATACGGGAGATAGTTTTTAGGTGTGATTACTCCTTTTCTCTCTTATGGTGCTATTCTATGAATTGTGAACTTGACTTGGTTGCTGTTGAATTGACTTGAAAGACTATTTGTTGGTTGCTTATATGCTAAGTGTTGGATTCCTATTACTTGTTATATGTTTTTCTATTCACATGTTATATTATTGGGCCGGCCTATGATACCTACCAGTACATAGTGTGTTGTACTGATACTACCTTATGCTCTTCTTTTGTTAAGTGCAGACCATATTTCAGAGGCTGAGACGTGACCTCGGCTAGAGTAGAGAGACCTACTACAGATCCAAGGGTGAGCACTACTTTCCAGGCTGCCATGGATCCTCCACCAGTTATTGTCCTTCTTTCAGATAATGGAACTCTCTATTATTATTGCTTTTAGTTGATTTTTGGATTCTTACACTATGTTGATTTAGTAATTCTGGATGATGACTTTCAGTTTATGGGGATATATTTAGTTGACTGTTTTTCATACATTTTCTATTACTATATAAATATTTATTCATTTATGGCTTAAGTGGAATGTTTATCTATTCTCTTGGAATTGATCAAGTCTAGAGTTAAATTTGGGTTATTTGGTTCTTCCAGCAGGAGGTTTAGCATGGGTGTCAATCATGGCTCATCTGGATTGTGACATATATATATATATATAAGTTTTATGATTTATGTAACAACAAAATATTTTACTCTTAAACTCTTTTATAAATGGGCCAAATTTCTGCAACTAAATTTTTTTAAATATGTTTTGACTTAATCAATTCTAAACATTGTAAGTATTATATTAGTTTAGTTTTTAAGTAGCATCCTCTCAAGAGGTTCGCTACAAGTGTTGTATCAAAGCCTTAGATTTGTGGTTTTAGGACTTTTGTTAGTGACTTGTTAGTATATTTGTTGTGGAAATATACTGAGTATGTTATTGTTAGTATATTTTTTTTTTAATATTTCTTAGATAATACATTTTACTTTTATACTTCGTTAATATGCTTCATTGAATCCATAGTGCATATGCATCATGTATGTTCCTAATGCAATTTGATCTTCCTTTTTTAAAGAATTAAGTTATGGTCTCTTCTATAAATAGACCTATGGAATTCGCTCATGAAGGTGTGGGTAACTCTAATTCCCAGCCTCACTTACTAGAAGAAATTGGAAAATATTTTTCTGATCATAATTTCCCTCATACCAGTGAATATAAAGTTAGAAATAATCAGGGTGCAAGAGTTGAGCCACATCCTCATATGGGTCATAGTGCTCCTTTTATAAATCCTAATTTTTCAACAGATGATTGATTTCTTCCATCACTTGGCTGAAACAATGCAAGACCCTAACTATAACACCCCGTGCACATATCCAGCTATCTAAGTTAAAATCTCAGAAAATTTCCATGTTTCCAGGGATGACGACTTAGACGACGGTTTGTGGTTTGGAACCACGGTCCATCCTGTGCGCACGTCATCCAAGTCTCAGAGGATCCCTAAGTTGGTCCCAGAAATGACAGGTCGAGGAATGGTCCATCCTTCAGGATGACAGACCATGGTTCCCAACTACCCTGATGCTCGTCCTTCGAAGTTCATAAGTTCCTCTTCCAGTACCCAGGATCAACGGGTTGAAGGACGACGGGTCAATCATTCCACCTGTTATCCCTAAGATCCAGCAGCCCCTTTTTAAGTGCCCAGAAATGACGGTTCCCAGGATAGTCCATCTTCCTGAAGTATGGACCGCCGAGCAAACCGTGGTCACTGAAGGTTGACTATTTTCCAGCCTTTTATTATTTAATTCCCAGGGACATTTTGGTTATTTACCACCCTATTATGTATTAAGTGAAGTCATTTTGACTACTTTTAGAAGGGTTTTCACCCATATTACCCTAAGTCCCTCTTAAGTTCATCATTCTTCACTCAAAGAGGAAAATTGCTCTCAAGCTCAAGTCTCCAAGCTCCAAGTCAAGTCTCCTAATTCTTTTCCAATCAAGTGGGTAATCTTCCACCAAGGTATGTGGGTTTTTAACAAAGGATTCCTTTCACCCTTGTGCCCAAAACTCCCAATTCTTATGTTGAATTATGAAGATATGAAATTAGGGTTTTGATCCAAAAATCGGGGAAAGTTTATGAAATCAGTTTCTATGTTTAAATTAATGGTTTCTTCTTGATTACTCATGATTTAAATATGATTCACTTATTGGTTTTAAAATTCTAAGCATGAAAGTTGATTTATAGCATGAAAATATAAAATTGCATATTTTCAAGAGAAACTTGGCATGATTAGATATCATGGCCTTATGTATTTATGAAATTGCATGCCTAATTCTTCAAGTATGATTTTAGAAATAAAAGCATGTTTTTGAATTATGGCTATGCTAAGCTTATGAACTATGATATGAAAGTTGCATGATACCCGATGTGTTTTCATGCTTTATGTATAAGATTTTGCACGAGAGTATGCCCTTATGAATAAGATTTGGCATAAGAGTATGCCCCTACGAACAATATTTGGCATAAGAGTATGCCTTAATGATTATGAGCTATATGTATGCATGTTTTGGGAGTAGTATTTAGCACCGAGAGGACGGGATGAGAGTACCCTTAGTCCCATAAACTATGTTGCCAGCGTAGGTCATGATATGATATGATATGTGCCTTAAAGGCTTATGAGAGTGGATCTACGTATTTATGTATGGTGTCCTTGCCTTAGCGGGGCATAGGATAGCTTTGCCAACTAGGTTTATATAGTTGGGTATGGTGACTTGTTCCTTGGCAGGGTTCAAAGTCAGCTTTGCTAACTGGGGTTATACAGTTAGATTCCATGTAGCTCACGTGGTCTCATGCCAGTTATAAGAAACTCACGTAGGTTATGTTTTCAAGTATTCTAAGCTTTATGAACCTTCTTATGAAACATCATCTTGAAGTTGGATTTTGCCTTATGATTTAGCTTTTCATGTTGATATCTTTTCATGATACTCTACTATGTGTAAATTATGTCTAAGTACCCTTTTAAAGCATGTTTTCCTTACTTATGCATCACTCACATACTTAGTACATTCTGTAGTACTAACGCATATTGCGCTGCATCTTTTATGATGCAGACTCAGGTGCCCCTTCTCAGCTTCGTTGCTAGAGTCTAAGGCCACTTCCTTAGTCAGCTGTGGTGAGTCCTCATGGTTCGAGGACTAGTTATGCTTTTCCTTATATTATCTTTACTTTTATACTCCGAGTTAGCTAGGGTCTTGTCCTAGAAACTCTTATGTTATGACTAGAGGCTTTCAGACATAGTTTGCATTCGAGTTCCCTTTTTGGATATTGTATGTTATGTGGCTCTTAGACCTTTACTGATATTTCCTTATTGGATTTCCGTATTATGCTTCTTCTTATCTTTTGTTATGCTTGAGAATGCTATGGCCAAGGGTTAGCTTGGGATCTTTGTGGTCCCGAGTCCCATGTTACGTCTAGGGGGTAACCTCGGGGTGTGACAAACTTGGTATTAGAGCCTTAGGTTCAAGAGTCCTAGGATGTCTGAAAGTCGCATTGAGTAGAGTCCTTCTCATGTGTGTGAAGCGCTCTACACATATGAAGAGGAAGTTATGAGGTGTCTTAGAAAAGAAAAACTTCACTTCTTTCATGATCACATCGTGCGATAAAGCTTAAGTCTAATATTCCTCTAATTCTTATCTTATGCATTTTAGATTATGCCTCCTCGACGTGCTATGCCTCCCCGAGCCGCTCAAAATGTCGCTCCTCAAGTTTCGGTTCCCGATGTCATGAATGATGAGTTTAGGAATTCTATTCACCTACTAGCTTAGACTTTGGCAAATCAACAAGCTCTTGCCCCCGCTCTTCCTCAAGGTGGGGTAGAGGCTCGAGTTCGTGACTTTATCCGTATAAACCCACCAGAGTTTTGGGGTTCAAAAGTGGGAGAGGACCTGCTCAATTTTATTGATAAAGTGAAGAAGATCTTTGAGGTGATGCAAGTAGCGGGTGTTGATTATGTTGAGCTTGCATCCTATCAACTCAAGGATGTGGCTCATATTTGGATCACGCAATGGAAAGAGGCTAGAGTGAGGGATGCTATCCTCACGACTTGGGAGTGTTTTGAGAGAGCCTTTCTTGATAGGTTCTTTCCCCATGAGTTGAGGCAAGTGAAGGTGGAAGAATTTGTGAACCTGAGGCAAGGTTCGATGTCGGTACAAGAGTATAGTTTGAAATTCACTCAGTTGTCTAGATATGCCCCCTCCATGGTAGCGGACCCACATGACCAAATGAGCAAGTTCATCTATGGTGTTTCTTATATAGTGAAGAAGAATTGTAGGTCTGCCTTGTTGTTGAGTGGAATGAACATGTCTCGTCTTATGACTCATGCCCATCAAATTGTTGGTGATAAGCTTAAGGAGATGGCTAGGGAGAACAAGAGGGTTAGATCCGAGGGATCAGGTTTTGGTCATTATAGGTTTGGAGGTGGACATCGCTCTTCTTTCCAGAACAAGTCATCAGGTCTGGTTTACTCTTCTACTAATGCTCCTACCCAGGCTCATAAGCCTCATTATGATCAGGGTGGTAGAGGGTATGGTTCTTATTCCAAGTCTCAGGGTAGTGTTACTAAGGGACCCTCCTACCCATGTTGTGCTAAGTGTGGGAAGAATCATATTGGCGAGTGTTTGGCCAGTTTAGGTGGTTGATTTGGTTGTGGTCAAGCTGGGAATCATATCAAGGATTTCCCTTCAGCTAGAAAGGGGCATGGAGGTGGTAGGACTCAGTCTACCCCAGCAACATCAGGTGGTAGACCAGCCCCGCAGGGTGCATCTTCTAGTTCTGGTGGTCAGCGCCAGAACTGTCTTTATGCTATGTCCTCCCATCAGGACTAGGAGAGCACCAAATGTGGTTACCGGTATGTTAAAAGTCCTCTCTCTTGATGTGTATGCCTTGTTGGATCCCGGTGCATCCTTATCTTTTATAACCCCTTATGTGGCTTGTAAGTTCGAGATCCATCCTGAATTGCTTTCAGAACCCTTTCATGTTTCTACTCCTATTGGTGAGTCAGTCCTAGCCGAAGGAGTCTATCGAAATTTCCCTATCTCAGTCATTCATAGAGTCACTTCAACGGATTTAGTAGAGTTAGAGATGACTGATTTTGATGTCATTCTCGATATGGATTGGTTGTATGCATGTTATGCCTCAGTTGATTGCCGCACTCGTGTGGTTAGTTTCAAGATTCCTAATGAACCTGTCCTAGGAAGATGATTTCTAAGGGTTATGTCTATCACATAGTTCAGGTTATGGACACGGAGTCCGAGACCCCGACTATTCAGTTTGTTCCTGTTGTGAATGAATTCTTAGAAGTGTTCCCCGATGATTTGCCCGGAGTCCCTCCCAAGCAATAAACTGACTTTGGGATAGATCTTCTTTTGGATACGAATCCTATATCTACTCCTTCTTATAGAATGGCCCCCGCGGAACTCAAGGAGTTGAAAGACCAGCTAAAAGACTTGCTTGATAAGGGTTTCATCTGGCCTAGTATTTCACCTTGGGGTGCCCCAGTTTTGTTTGTTCGAAAGAAAGATGTTTCTCTTATAACGTGTATTGACTACCGTCAATTGAACAAGGTCACAATCAAGAATAAGTATCCCATTCCTAGGATTGATGACTTGTTCGATCAGCTTCAGGGTGCTAGTTTCTTCTCCAAAATCGACCTTAGATCCAGTTATCATCAGCTTCGGGTTCGGGAATATGATATCCCGAAGACAACCTTCAGGACTCGGTATGGTCATTATGAGTTTGTTGTTATGTCTTTTGGTCTAACGAATGCTCCTGCAGCTTTTATGGATTTGATGAACCATGTGTTCAAACAGTATTTAAATATGTTTGTGATTATCTTCATTGATGATATCCTCATCTACTCTCGGAGTGAGGAGGAGCATGCGGATCACTTGAGGGTTGTGTTGCAAACTCTCAAGGATAGATAGTTATTTGCTAAGTTTAGCAAGTGCGAGTTTTGGATGCAGTCTATTGCTTTTCTGGGTCATATTGTGTCTGGTGATGGTATCCGGGTTGATTCTCAAAAGATAGAGGCGGTAAAGAACTGACCTAGACGTACTTCTCCGTCTGATATTATGAGCTTCTTGGGTTTGGCTGGTTATTATAGGAGATTTGTGGAAGGGTTTTCCTCCCTTGCTTCCCTTTTGACCCGATTAACTCAGAAAAAGGTTAAGTTTCAGTGGTCCGACTCTTGTGAGAAAAGTTTTCAGGAATTGAAGACTCGATTGACTACAACTCCAGTATTGGCTCTACCCGAGGGCCTTGATGATTTTTTTGTGTATTATGATGCCTCCAAAATTGATTTGGGTTGTGTTTTGATGCAACGGGGCAAGGTGATTGCTTATGCGTCTAGACAACTTAAGGTGCATGAGAAGAACTACCCTACTCATGATCTTGAGCTAGCGGCCGTAGTTTTTTTCTTTGAAGATTTGGAGGCACTACTTGTATGGTGTGCATGTGGATATTTTCACCGATCATAAGAGTCTTCAATATGTGTTCACTCAAAAGGAATTGAATTTGCGACAAAGGAGATGGCTTGAGCTCCTTAAGGATTATGATATGAGTGTGCTTTACCATCCGGGTAAGGCCAAGGTTATGGCAGATGCTTTGAGTAGGTTGTTCATGGGAAGTGTAGCTTCTATTGAAGATGGAAAGAAGGATTTGGTTAAAGAAGTTCATAGGCTTGCTCGGTTGGAAGTTCGCCTTATAGACTCGACCGAAGGTGGTGTTATTGTATCTAATGGTGCCAAATCGTCCTTGGTGGCTGAGGTGAAAGCCAAGAAAGACCACAATCCCGTTCTACTTCAGCTTAAGGGTGCAGTTCGTCAACAAAGAGTCAAGATTTTCTCCCAAAGGGGAGATGGTGTGCTTCATTATCAAGGTCGCTTATGTGTGCCAGATGTTGATGGGTTGAGACAACAGATTTTGTTTGAGGCTCATAGTTCTTGATACTCCATTCATCAGGGTGCCACTAAGATGTACCGTGACCTACGAGAAGTCTTTTGGTGGAATGGTATGAAGAAGGACATAGTCGGGTTTGTGGCTAAGTGTCCCAACTGTCAACAGGTAAAGGTGGAACATCAAAGGCCAGGTGGTATACTTCAGGATATTGACCTTCCCACTTGGAAATGGGAAGCAATCAATATGGACTTTATTACGGGTTTGCCTCGTACTCGAAGGCAACATAATTCTATTTGGGTGATCATTGACCGAATGACCATGTCATCCCATTTCTTGGCTGTTAAGACTACAGATACAACGGATGATTATGCTAGACTCTACATTTGGGAGATAGTCCGATTGCATGGTGTTCCTTTGTCTATCATTTCTGATAGGGGTCTTCAGTTTACGTCTCAATTTTGGAGATCGTTTCAGAAAGGTCTTGGTACTAAGGTGAAGCTTAGCATAACTTTTCACCCTCAGACGGATGGCCAGGCTGAGGGTACTATTTAGACTTTGGAGGATATGTTGAGGGCTTGTGTTATTGACTTCAAAGGAAATTGGGATGATCACTTACCTCTTATCGAGTTTGCCTACAACAACAGTTTCCACTCTAGCATCCAGATGGCTCCATATGAGGTACTTTATGGCCAGAGGTGTAGATCTCCTATTGGTTGGTTCGAGGTTTGTGACGCAACCTTGATTGGTCCAAATTTGGTGCATGAGACCATGGAGAAAGTTCATCTTATTCAGGGAAGGTTAAAGACCGCTCAGAGTTAACAGAAGTCTTATGCGGATGTGAGGAGAAGGGAGTTAGAATTTGAAGTTGATGATTGGGTTTTCCTTAAGGTGTCACCCATGAAGGGTGTGATGAGGTTCTGCAAGAAAGGAAAACTTAGTCCTCATTTTGTAGGTCCTTATCGAATTTTGAGGAGAGTTGGTAGTGTTGCTTACGAGTTGGAGTTGCTAACGGAGTTGGAAGCGGTTCATCCAGTTTTCCATGTTTCCTTGTGGAAGAAATGTGTTGGCGATCCAAGCTTGATTGTTCCTTTGGAAGAGGTAGGTGTGAAGGATAGTCTCACCTATGAGGAGGTTCCCGTGGAGATCCTTGATCGCCAGATTCGGAGGTTGCGAAACAAAGAAGTTGCTTCGATAAAAGTCCTTTGGAGGAATCAACTTGTTGAGGGTGCTACTTGGGAAGCGATAGAGGCCATGAAGGCCAAATATCCTCATCTCTTTCCTTCAGATTCAGTTCCAGCTTGAGGTACTAGTTTCCTCCTTAATATGTCCCTCCGATTCTACTCCGTCAGTCCCTCTCATGATTTTAGCATGCATCCAAGTTTTATGAAGTTAGTTTATCATGTTTTCAAGTTGAAAAGTTGTGGTTTCATGATTACCCCTCGATTTCTATGTTTTGATGTTTGCTTGGGTTGTTTTCCCCTTAGTTTCCCTTGTCTATACTTCATTCGAGGATGAATGATCCCAAAGGGGGGATATTGTAACACCTCGTGCACGTATCCAGCTATCTAAGTTAAAATCTCAGAAAATTTCCATGTTTCCAGGGATAACGACTTAGACGAAGGTTTGTGGTATGGAATCATGGTTCGTCATGTGTGCACGTCGTCCAAGTCTCAGAGAATCCCTAAGTTATTCCCAGAAATGACAGGTCGAGGAACGGTGCATCCTTCAGGATGACGAACCATCGTTCCCAACTACCCTGATGCTCGTCCTTCGAAGTTCAGAAGTTCCTCTTCCAGTACCCAGGATCAACGGGTTAAAGGATGGCCCGTCCTTCTAGACGACGGGTTCGTCGTTCCACCCGTTATCCCTAAGATCTAGCAGCACCTTTTTAAGTGCCCAGAAATGACGGCTCCCAGGACGGTCCATCTTCCCGAAGTACAGATCATCAACCAAACCGTGGTCACTGAAGGTTGACTGTTTTCCAGCCTTTTCTTATTTAATTCCCAGGGACATTTTGGTTATTTTCCACCCTATTATGTATTAAGTGAAGTCGTTTTGACTACTTTTAGAAGGGTTTTCACCCATATTACCCTAAGTCCCTCTTAAGTTCATCATTCTTCACTCAAAGAGGAGAATTGCTCTCAAGCTCAAGTCTCCAAGCTCCAAGTCAAGTCTCCTAATTATTTTCCAATCAAGTAGGTAATCTTCCACCAAGGTATGTGGGTTTTTAACAAACGGTTCCTTTCACCCTTGTGCCCAAAACCCCCAATACTTATGTTGAATTATAAAGATATGAAATTAGGGTTTTGATCCAAAAATTAGGGAAAGTTTATGAAATCAGTTTCTATGTTTAAATTCATGGTTTCATCTTGATTACTCACGATTTAAGTATGATTCTCTTATTGGTTTTAAAAGCCCAAGCATGAAAGTTGATTTATAGCATGAAACTGTGAAATTGCATATTTTCAAGAGAAACTTGGCATGATTAGATATCATGGCCTTATGTATTTATGAAATTTCATGCCTAATTCTTCAAGTATGAATTTAGAAAGAAAAGCATGTTTTTGAATTATGGCAATGCTAAGCTTATGAACTATGATATGAAAGTTGCATGATACCCGATGTGTTTTCATGCTTTATGTATAAGATTTGGCATGAGAGTATGCCCTTATGAATAAGATTTGGCATGAGAGTATGCCCCTAAGAACAAGATTTGGCATGAGAGTATGCCTTCATGATTATGAGCTATATGTATGCATGTTTTGGGAGTATTATTTAGCACCGAGAAGACGGGGTGAGAGTACCCTTAGTCCCATAAACTACATTGCCAGTGTAGGTCATGATATGATATGATATGTTCCTTAAAGGCTTATGAGAGTGGATCCACATCTTTTTGTATGGTGTCCTTGCCTTATCGGGGCATAAGATAGCTTTGCCAACTAGGGTTATATAGTTGGGTATGGTGACTTGTTCCTTGGCAGGGTTCAAAGTCAGCTTTGCTAACTAGGGTTATACAATTAGATTCCATGTAGCTCACGTGGTCTCATGTAGGTTATAAGAAACTCCCGTATGTTATGTTTTCATGTTTTCTAAACTTTATGAACCTTCTTATGAAACATCATCTTGAAGTTGGCTTTTGCCTTATGATTTAGCTTTTCATGTTGATATCTTTTCCTGTTACTCTACTACGTGTGAATTATGTTTAAGTACCCTTTAAAGCATGTTTTCCTTACTTATGCATCACTCACATACTTAGTACATTCCATAGTACTAACGCATATTGCGCTGCATCTTTTATGATGCAGACTCAGGTACCTCTTCTCTGCTTTATGGCTAGAGTCTCAGGCCACTTCCTTAGACAGCTGTGGTAAGTCCTTATGGTTTGAGGACTAGTTATGCTTTTCCTTATTTTAGATTTACTTTTATACTCTGAGTTATCTAGGGTCTTGTCCTAGCAACTCTTATGTTATGACTAGAGGCTTTCAGACATAGTTTGTATTCGAGTTCCCTTTTTGGATATTGTATGTTATGTGGCTCTTAAACCCTTATTGATGTTTCCTTATTGGATATCCATATTATGCTTTCGCTTATCTTTTGTTATGCTTGAGAATGCTATGGCCAAGGGTTAGCTTAGGATCATTGTGGTCCCGAGTCTCGTGTTACATATAGGGTGTAACCTCGGGGTGTGACACTAATGAAATGAATTTTAAAAAATCAAGAAAAATGGCTGTAGTTGAGTTCAAAGGCACTATTAATCCTACTGATCCTGAAAAATGGCTTGAGCGCATAGAAAGGGTATTTGAGCAATTAGAATGCTCAGACATTGCCAAATTAAAGTATATTATCTCATTGTTACAAAATAATGCCTATGATTGGTGGGTAAGTGTACCAAATGCAAAAGCAAAACCTCTAATACTTACTTGACATGATTTTATTAAGGAATTTCATATGAAGTATGTCCCGCCTCCTTATTGTGATGCAAAGAATTTTGCATTAAAGGAAAAAGAGTTTGTCTATTATTGAGTATCATCAAGAGTTTCTTAATCTTACTTGCTACATTCGAGGTATTATTTATGAGGTGCAGGATAAGTGCAGACAATTTGAATGATTCCATCTGAAAGAAGGTGGTGATCTTATAACATGAGAATTTTTGCAAACTAGTTTCAACTGCTCTTATTTGGGAAAGAGTTGATAAGGAAGAAGCTAGTAGAAATGAAAACAAATTCAAAAGGCCTAAATCAGATTATTGAGGTCCATCCAAAAGGGGAAGGTTTACCAATTTCATGGCTAACAGTGTTTATATCAAATTTTTCTATAACTTGCACTCCAAATGTCATGAGCCAAATGGCCTGAGTGGCACCAACACTAACCCTCCGATGGGAGAACCATCTAACCCAAACCTTGACCCCATCAATTAGCTATTTTTAGATGATATAATAACAAAACAAACTTTAATAATGATAATCACCAAAAAATAACAACAATATAAGTGTGAATATAATCAACTATCTATTACAATCTCTAAGACCCAAAAATCATCATACAAGAACTCTAAATCCAAAACCATGTATAAAATATCCAAAAATAACAAAATAAATAAAAGTCTCATTGTCTGAATGAAGGATAAGAACAACTGTGAAAATCCATGGTAGTGTGATGACCCTTCCGATCATCTTCACATTTATGTATTTATTGTACTGTTAGAGCTTTGATGTAGCGGCCCCAAGTCATTTATGGCTTGCTGGGACTGGTAGTTTGGTTCCCTAGTCATTCATTTGGTTGTTTTGCCCTTTTTCTTATTTTAAACTTTAAATTAGAATATCGTTGACCTTAGCCAACATTCTTAGCTAGCATGCTCGGAATTGAATTCTGACAGTTTCATTAGCTCTGGAATGTTGAGTTTGGTCTAGTTGGACCTTCAGTTGAGGCCCAAGAACTTTCGGTGTGGGTTTTGTGTGGTCTTCTCTGTTTTCAATGCATTTGGAGTTGAAAGTGTAACTTTGGGTGGCTTTCGATGATCAGAGTGTCAAACTCAAAATCCGACGATTCCATCAGCTCTGGAATGTTGATTTTGGGTTAGGAAGGTGGTATGTTCAGGATCTGAGTGAGCCAAGTTTATTTCGAGCCTTTGGGTTCTTATTCATTAGTGTTGACTTGGATCAACATTTCTCTGAAACAACCTCGTAGGGAAGTTTCGTTGATTTTGTTGAGTTCAGAACGTTGTTTCCACTCTGTTAGCATTATTGGTTATTAAATATCGGTTTTAGATTATGCCCAGAATGTCCCGTAGAGTTTTCAAAAAGTTACAGAAAATTGTTGCATGCTAGGCCTTCAGCGCCATTGGCGCTGGCCCAGTGCGATCGCGCTCAAGCGCGTTTCAGCTGGCCAGCGCGATAGCGCTGCCTGGGCACCATTGGCGCTGGCCAGTTCCCTGCAACTATATATTTCTTTTTGTTCATTTTTCTAGCCATTTTTATCCCAACTTTCTCACTCTAAAAACATTTATACACTTTCCAAGTTGCTCCATATCAGTTCTAAACCTTGGGGAATCGTTTGTTCGCTGATTTTTCGTAGTTCTTCGCCTATTGGTAAGCTTTCTTCCTCACTTGAATTCTCTTGTTCTTTCTCTAAATTACACCATTGTTGCTCATTCCAAGCTTGGATTTTTGCAGTAGATTCTGCCCCTAAACTCGTGCATGTTCGTGGGTGTGGAGTCTTATCCGCCTTGGCTTAAATTCCATCTTTGTGGTAAGTAATTCTTGCCTAATTTCTGATTTTTTTCTTGGAATTCCATCTTTAAACCCCAACTTGAGCGGGCTATTTTGGCTCCCTTCTTTTGGCCAATTGTGCTCAATTTTGGAGCATGCCTTATTGGCATCGTTGGGGTCATTGTGCTTCTTTTCATTTTTAGTTTTGGGTTATGGGCCCCGTAGGCCCTCTTTTACCCGGATTTCAACCCAGCCACAATATTGGCATTATGGGTATCGTTAGACTCATTTTAACGTTGTTGTTCGGGTAGCTTCCCATCGGATAACAGGTAGGTTACGGTATAAACTCCCTAGACTTAGCATATATTGGATAAAATTTACTAGCTGGAATCCTTGGGTTGGGTTATTAGGTTGGTAGCATAGACCTTGACCATTTTCTATGATTCGTCCATTTCCTTCCTCCGTTATGTGTAGTATTTTCAATAGTTGATTTTCTCACCCTTGTGGTCCTGTGAGGCCTTGTTGACTCTGGAACATAGAAGGTGGGTTATTGGGAATGTCCGCGAGTCCCGGGCATAGAAATATATTTCTAGGCTGGTTATGCTTGTTGAGTAGCTTCGGAGCCTGTGCAGGGCTGTTAGGTTGATTGTGAGCTGCTGGGCGGCTATCTGTGTTGATCATTTATTTTCATGCATAGAAAGAAGATGTATCCATGTTTTACTATGATTTTTGGCTTCAGGCCTACTGGAACTATTTTTCTAAACTTTGCATGGACCCGGGGTCCCGTTTTTAATGGAAATGAATTGGGAAATGGTTTGACTTAACTGGTGGATCTTTTTGGGGTAAAAGAAAGTTAAATTATGATTTTTATCACTAGTTTTACTATTAATGCTAGACTCAGCAGGGCCGAGGTACTAGTTGAGTTTTCTTAGTACTTTGAGATGATTTTAGCCTCGGTCGGATCGAGCACCTGAGATGGCTTTCTACTGTTTAGACTCGGTTATGCCTGGGCACCTTTGGAGGGGTTTTTGAGACATTTTCTACTACTTTAGTCCTGGATAGGGTCTGGGAATGCATGCTCAAGACTGGGTCTCTATTTTAAACCCAAACTTGCTTACGGATGACATATTTTGATACTGAGTTTTAGTATGGGGTCCGGGACTTCCATGGACCTTGTCGCTCTAGGCCTACGGCTTCAGACTGCATGTGCCGGAGGGAGGGTATATGGAAGAGTAGAGGTATACGGGCAGTGTCCTTCCTTGAAACCTACCTACTGGGCCCGATCGGCACCGGAGGGGGTAGATACAGAGATTCCATTTCACCTGATATCTTCATGCATCATATCATTCATTGTTTGAGGCTCCGCCCTTGTTTTTTGTTTGTTTATTGTATGCTCCAGTAGTATGGGACGCTGGAGGGTATGTTTTCACTTGTTTGTGTTCCTCAGTTGTATGGGCGACCGGGGAGCTGTAGGTAGACTCTTGTTATTTATTTCTGAAATTGTTCCCTGTTATGGCTAGGTTGTTGGTTTCTGGATTTGAGATTGATATGATTAGTTTGATATTTGATTTCTGTTTTCCCGAGCATGTCTATCTCTACTCTTCGCTCCCTTTTCCTTATACTTTAGAATACCAGTATACCATCTATTTTTAGAACTTATTATGTATATATTGTTATCGCAAGGATCCTAGGTGTGTCTTTTCTTACTTTCACCTGTGCCTGTGTATATGTATTCTACTTGCTAGCCTTGTACGTTGTTCTGTTGTCTTCCCTCTAGGCTAGTTCCTATGTACTTTTTCATTGATTTCCGTGGCTTCTTGGTTCTATTCTGTCTGTTATTACTCTTTTATCTTATATGTGCCCAGTCGGCCTACGATACCTACTGGGTAACTTATGCTTCGCATTTGGTGCACACCCTACACACTGCATCTTCTGGTGTAGATCCTAGTGTGAGTCATCGCCGCTAGCTCGTGGGAGACCCATGCTTAGATTTTTTCTTGATATTCTGGACTGAGGGTGAGATCTTGGCGACTGGAGCTTAGCTTTTAGTTATCTTTTGATTATTTACTCTATTTCTACTCGGAGACAGCTTGTATATATTGTTTTGGATCCTTGTACTCCTTATGTAGTTTCGGCTTTTATACGCTATGATACCAGGTTTTGGGTTTGGTTTAGCTTCCGTATTGTATGCATATTACTCCTGTGATCTATTTTCTTTATCATGTTCCTTTGCTTACATTTTTTTAAAATTGTGCTTCCATTTGGATCGTTAGATATTAGCCCATTACTAACCATTTTAGGCTATTGGGATTGGTTCATCTACTGAGGGGTTGTAGGTGCCATCATGATCGAGAAATTGGGTCAAGATAGCTTGGTATCAGAGCCCTAGGTTCACTGGTGTCATCCATATAGGAGCCAATGTCTAGTAGAGTCCTGCGAATCGGGGAAAAGACGTTCGTACTTAATCTTCGGGAGGCTATAGTGACATCTTAGGAAGAATTGGACTTTTCTTGTTTCAATCTGGTGCGTAGTAACCTTGAAAGTTTTTGGAAATCTCACTTACTCTGGTTCACTCTTCCGCAGATGGTTCGCATGAGATCTTCAACTTCTGGTGGAAGAGTGCCTTCTGCCCCTGTACCTCTGACTCTAGCTAGGGGCCGGGGTGGTCGTAGGGGTAGAGGTAGGGGTCATGAATGCCCCAGAGTAGTGGCACCTGCTAGAGCTGCTAGAGTTGAGATAGAGCCCGAGTATGATTATGAGCCCGAGTTTGTCCCTGAGCAGCAACATGTGGATCCGGGGATAGCCCAGGTACCACCAGCTCCAGTGCCAGTTCTAGCACCAGCTTTTGTACCAGCCTCAGCCTAGCTCAGTCTTTGGGTGTTTGGGGGTTAATTCTTCAGCTATTGGGTATGCTAGGGGAGGGTCCTTCTGAGTTGGCACATATATCTACTCAGGGAGAAGACATGGGTGTTCAGAGTTCAGGAGTGCATCCTGCTACTGCGGCTCCCCGTGCTGAGGTTATTCCGATTCCAGTAGTAGCACAGCCTCTCGCTCCTCATCCAGCTATAACAGGGACGAAGCAGAAGGCCTTGGGTAGATTTCTGTGATTGGAATCGCTGAGGTTTGCTTGTACACAGGGCTAGGACCCACATGATTTTATCACTACCTGTGAGGAGATGTTGTATCATTTGGGCTTATTGGAGACCCACGAGGTAGGGTATACTACATATCAGCTAGAGGGTCCAGCGAAGTAATGGTGGAGGGAACAGGTTGCTTGCAGACCTTCTACATCACCTCTCTTGACCTGGTCTGAGTTCTATGTGGCCTTTATGGAGAAGTTCTTGCCATAGAGCGATAGAGAGCATCGGAGGGAGAAGTTCACTAGACTTTCTCAGGATTCTATGACTGTCTCAGACTACGAGACACATTTCCATTCGCTTGCTCCATTTGGAGCCATGATTATTCCTACTGAGGCGGACATGGTTCATAGATTTGTTTGGAGGCTACGAAGAGAGTTTAGAGAGCCTGCAGAGATATTGGTTGTTAGTGGTAGGTCCTTCCAGGCTATTGCGAATTATGCCCGTACTGTTGAGGATTCGCATTGTCATGACACTGGGGCCAGAGATAAGAGGCCTCGACATTAGGGTTGCTACAGTAGTTCCAGACATGGTGGTAGAGGTTCAGGCTAGTAGGGTCAGGGTTATCAGCCACAGCAGCACCAGGGTTAGTCTAGCCAGCCAGTTTAGGCTTCACTTCAGACATCCGGTAGCACTCAGTTTGAGCAGGGTCAGAGCAGCCATCAGGGCTACATCGATCAGTCTTCGAGGTGTATAGCTTCTAGGGCATAAGGCAATAGTGGACATATGAGTTCAGCTGGTTCATCCCGATGGAGTAGGTCGTCAGGAGCTTGTTTTACTTGTGGTGTGGTTGGTCATTTTGCTAGAGATTGCCCCCAGAGGGGTACATTTCAGCCAGTCGCTTCGCTGGTAGAGCCATTACGAGCAATTAAACCTCTAGCTATAGGGGATGGTGGTCAAGATAGAGATGGTGCTCCACATAGCAGAGAAGGTGGTAGGGATGGCAATTGGGAAGGTGGAGGTCATCGTCAGTTCTATACGGTCCCTGGGAGACCAGAGGCAGAGGGCTCGGATGCCGTGATTACAGGTACGATTTCTATATGTCATCATCCAGCTTATGCTTTGTTTGATCCTGGATCTACTTGTTCATAGGTATCTGCCTACTTTTTGCCTTTTTGGGGTTGTCTAGTGAGCCATTATATGTTCCTATTTCTGTTTCCACCCCAGTAGGAGATTCTTTAGTAGTGGATCAGATCATGAGATCTTATATGATTTCTATTGGTGATTTGGAGACTTGGGGTGATTTGAGGATACTCGATATGCTAGATTTTAATGTGATACTGGGCATGGACTGGTTATCCCCTCACCGTGTAGTTTTGGACTGTTATGCCAAGACCATAACCATAGCCGTTCCCGGTGTGTCCCCGATAGTGTGGCAGGGTTTTGTCAGCCGTGCACCATCTGGGATTATCTTTTGTCTTTGAGCTAGGAAGTTGATCTCCCGTGGGTGTTTAGACTATCTAACATATGTTAGAGATAGTGCTGACCCTATGTCTCCTGAGTTCGTCCCTGTGGTTAGAGACTTCCTAGATGTATTTCCTACCGACCTGCCAGGCCTTCCACCTGAGAGAGATGTTGATTTCACCATTGAGTTAGAGCTGGGTACCATGCCTATTTCTATTCCTCCCTACCATATGGCTCCTGCTGAGTTGAGAGAGTTTAAGGAGAAGCTCCAGGACTTATTAGCTAAGGGGTTCAATAGACCGAGTGTGTCTCCTTGGGGTACTCTTGTTCTCTTTCTGAAGAAGAATGATGGGTCGATGCGGATGTGTATTTATTATCGGCAATTGAATAAGGTGACAGTGAAGAATAGGTATCTGATACCGAGGATTGATGACTTATTTGATCAGCTTCAGGGTTCAACTGTGTTTTCGAAGATTGATTTGAGGTCCGGCTACCATCAGATGAGGATTAAGGCAGAGGACATCCCTAAGACAACATTTAGGACATGTTATGGACACTATGAGTTCCTGATGATGCCTTTTGGGGTGACTAATGCCCCCACAACCTTTATGGATTTGATTCATAGGGTGCTTAGCCCGTACTTGGATATGTTTGTGATAGTCTTCATTGATGACATTCTGGTATACTCGAGGAGTAGGGATGAGCATAAGCAGCATTTGAGGACTGTACTTCAGACTTTGAGAGATCATAGACTTTATGCCAAGTTCTCAAAGTGCGAGTTTTAGCTTGAGTCAGTTGCATTCCTAGGACACGTGGTGTCTAAAGATGGGATTAGGGTTGATCCGGGTAAGATTTCTGCAGTTCGTGATTGGCCTAGACCTACAACTGCTACCGAGGTTCGCAGTTTTGTTGGGTTAGCCAGATACTACAGATGGTTCATTGAGGGATTTTCTTCCATAGCAGCACCCTTGACTATGCTGACTAGGAAGGATGTTCAATTTCAGTGGTCCGACCAGTGCGAGGATAGCTTCCAGAGGCTTAAGGCCTTATTGACTTCAGCTTCAGTTTTGACTTTGCTAGTTGAGGGTCAGATTTTCTCCGTGTATTGTGATACTTTAGGGGTTGGTCTTAGTTGTGTATTAATGCAGCAGGGTCGAGTGATAGCATATGCGTCGAGAAAGCTGAAGGTTCACGAGCACAACTACCCCACTCATGACTTAGAGTTGGCGGTGGTAGTCTTCGCGTTCAAGATCAGGAGGCACTACTTATATGGAGTCCATTGTGAGATATTCACAAATCACCATAGTTTTCAATACATTACGAGTCAGCGGGAGCTGAACTCGAGGCATAAGAGATGGATTGAGCTGCTAAAGGACTCCGACTTCACTATTCTATACCATCCAGGCAAGGCAAATGTGGTAGTGGATGCCTTGAGTCGGAAGGCAGTTAGTATAGGCAACCTAGCCTCACTATCAGCTTCGGAGCGACCGTTGGCCTTGGAAATCCAGTCCTTGGCTAACCGATTAGTTAGGCTTAGCTTGTCGGATCCTAGCATAGTTCTTGCCAATGTTGAGTTTCGTGCCACTCTAATTGATTAGATTCAGAGCTGACAGTTTGAGGATCAAAGTTTGTGTAACTTTCGTGATCAGGTAGTTTGGGGTGAGGCCAGCCGAGCTACCTTGGGTTCTGATGGTATTCTGAGGTTTGATGGTCGGCTTTGTATTCTGAGAGTTGGTGATTTGATTTAACTGATACTCCATGAGGCACATTGTACTAGATATTTGATTCATCCTGGCACAACAAAGATGTATAGAGATTTGAGGCAGCACTACTGGTGGTGTGGTATGAAGCGGGGCGTAGTGGAGTTTGTATCTCGGTGCTTGAACTGTCAGCAGGTTAAGTTCGAGCATATGACACCGGGTGGCTTGATGCAGTGACTTTCTATTCTTGAATGTAAGTGGAAAGGTATTACTATGGACTTCGTTGTTGGTTTTCCTCGTACTTCTCGGGGGCTTGATTCCATTTGGGTGATCATTGATAGGCTGACTAAGTTAGCATATTTCTTGCTGGTTCAGACTTCTTATGGTGCTGAGAGGTTAGCCCAGATCTACCTTCGTGAGATTGTTTAGGTGCATGGGGTCCCATCATCTATCATTTCATACCGCGACACTCAGTTCACATCTCAGTTCTGGCGGGCTATTCAGCGAGACTTGGGTACAGAAGGTCAGCTTAGTACTTCTTTCCACCCTCAGACAAATGGCCAGTTTGAGAGGACTATTCAAGTCCTGGAGGACATGCTTCGGGCCTGTGTTCTTGACTTTGGAGGTTCATGGGATCAGTTTGTGCCATTGGATGAGTTTGAGTGTAATTATAACTTCCATTCAAGCATTGGCGTGGCACCATTCGAGGCTCTATGTGGTAGGCATTGCAGATCACCGATTGGTTGGTTTGATGGGTTAGAGTCCAGACCTCAGGGTACAGATTTGCTTAGAGATTCCTTGGACCGAGTGCGTTTGACTCAGGTTAGACTTAGAGCATCCCAGAGCAGGTAGAAGAGCTACGTTGATCGTAGACATTGTGCCTTGGAGTTCAGTGTTGGTGACTTGGTTTTCCTTCGAGTGTCACCCGTGAAGGGCATGATGAGATTTGGTCGGCGGGGCGAGCTTAGCCCCAGGTTTATCAGGCCATTTGAGTTTTTACAAAGGGTTGGTAGTGTCGCCTATATGCTAGCTTTGCCTCCGATGTTTGCAACTGTTCATCCACTTTTTCATGTCTCGATGTTGCGCTGGTAAGTGCCAGATGATTCTCATATGTTACATTGGGATTTAGTTTAGTTAGACGAGAGTATATCATTTGTTGAGGATCCAATAGCTATTTTGGCTAGAGATATCAGAAGATTGAGATCTAGGGAGATTCCAGTTGTGAAAGTTCAGTGGAGGCATCGTCCGCCCTAGGAGGCTACTTAGGAGACCGAGAGTGAGTTACGTGCTCAGTATCCGCAGTTGTTCGAGCCTTCAGGTACTCCCTTTTTCTTGACTTTCGAGGATGAAAGTCTTTTTAGTAATGGATGTTGTGATGACCCTTCCGGTCATCTTCGCATTTATGCATTTATTTTACTGTTAAAGCTTTTTTGTAGCTGCCCCAAGTCATTTATGGCTTGCTGGGACCAGTAGTTCAGTGCCCTGGTCGTTCGTTTGGTTGTTTTGCCCTTTTTCCTGTTTTAGATCTTTAACTTAGAATATTGTTGACCTTAGTCAACATTCTTAGCTAGCATGCTAGGAATTGAATTCTGACAGTTCCATTAGCTCTTGAACATTGAGTTTGGTCTAGTTGGACCTTCAGTTGAGGCCCGAGAACTTCCGGTATAGGTTTTGTGTGGTCGTCTTTGTTTTCAGGCCATTTGGAATTGAAAGTGTAACTTTGGGTCGCTTTCATCGGATTGTCGGATTCAAAATCCGACGATTCCATCAGCTCCAGAATGTTGAGTTTGGTCGGGAAGGTGGTTGGTTCGGTTTCCGGGTGAGCCAGGTTCATTTTGAGCCTTTGGGTTCTTATTCGTTAGTGTTAACTTGGGTCAACATTTCTCCGAAACGACCTCCTATGGAAGTTTCATCGATTTCGTTGAGTCTGGAATGTCGTTTTCACTCTATTAGCATTATTGGTTTTTGAATATCGATTTTTGATTGTGCTCGGAATGATTATTGCAGGCCAGGCCTTCAGCGCCATCGGCGCTGGCCCAGCGTGATCGCGCTCAAGCGCATTTTGGCTGGCCAGCGCGATAGCGCTGCCTGGGCGCCGTTGGTGCTGGCCAGTTCCCTGCAACTATATATTTCTTTGTGTTCATTCTTCCAGAAATTTTTCTCCCAACTTTCTCACTCTAAAAACATTTATACACTTTCCAAGTTGCTCCATATCAGTTCTAAACCTTGGGGAATCGTTTGTTCACTGATTTTTCGTAGTTCTTCGCCTATTGGTAAGCTTTCTTCCTCACTTGAATTCTCTTGTTCTTTCTCTAAATTACACCATTGTTGCTCATTCCAAGCTTGGATTTTTGCGGTAGATTCTGCCCCTAAACTCGTGCATGTTCATGGGTGTGGAGTCTTATCCACCTTGGCTTAAATTCCATCTTTGTGGTAAGTAATTCTTGCCTAATTTCCGATTTTATTCTTGAAATTCCATCTTTAAACCCCAACTTGAGCGGGCTATTTTGGCGCCCTTCTCTTGGCCAATTGTGCTCAATTTTGGAGCATGCCTTCTTGGCATCGTTGGGCTCATCGTGCTTCTTTTTATTTTTGGTTTTGGGTTGTGGGCCACGCGAGCCTACTTTTGACCCAGATTTTGACCCGGCTATAATTTTGGTATTATGGGCATCGTTAGACTCATTTTAACATTTTATTTATGTTTATGATAGTTTGATTGTCATTAGGGATCTCTCGGAGCGATTCGGGCTTAGACATTGTTGTTTGGGCATCTTGTCATCGAAAGACACATAGGGTACGGTCTAAACTCCCTAGACTTAGCATATATCAGATAAAATTGTACTAGCTGGCATCCTTGGGTTGGGTTATTAGGTTGGTACCAGAGACCTTGATCGCTTTTTCATGATTCATCCATTTCTTTCCTCCGTTGTGTGTAGTTTTCTCAGTAGTTGATATTATCACCCTTGTGGTCCTGTGAGGCCTTGTTGACTGTGGAATATAAAAGGTGGGTTATTGGGAATGTCCGAAAGTTCCGGGCATAGAAATATCCTTCTAGGCTGGTTATGCTTGTTGAGTAGCTTTGGAGCCTGTGCAGGGCCGTTAGGTTGATTGTGAGCTGCTTGACGACAATCTGTGTTGATCATTCATTTCCATGCATAGAAAGAGGATTTATCCATGTTTTACTACGGTTTTTGGCTTCAGGCCTACTGGAACTGTTTTTCTAAACTTTGCATGACCCTAGGGACCCATTTTTTATGGAAATGAATTAGGAAATAGTTTGAATAAACTGGTGGATCTTCTTGGGGTAAAATAAAGTTAAATTATGATTTCTATCACCAGTTTTACTATTAATGCTAGACTCGGTAGGGTCGAGGTTCTAGTTGAGTTTTCTTACTACTTTGAGATAATTTTAGCCTCGGTCGGACTGAGCACCTGAGATGGCTTTCTACTGTTTAGACCCGGTTACGCCCCGGCACCTTTGAAGGGGTTTTTGAGACATTTTCTACTACTTTAGTCCAGGACAGGGTCTGGGCATGCATATTCGAGACTGGGTCTCTATCTTGAACCCGGACTTGCTTCCAGATGGTATATTTTGATACTGAGTTTTAGTATGGGGTCTGGGTCCTCCATGGACCTTGCCTCTCCGGGCCTGGGGCTTCGGGTTGCGTGTGCCGGAGGGAGAGTAGAGGTATACGGGCAGTGTCCTTCCATGGAACCTACCTACTGGGCCCGATCGGCACCGGAGGGGGTACATACAAAGATACCATTTCACCTGAGATCTTCATGCATCATATCATTCATTGTTTGAGGCTCCACCCTTGTTTGCTATTTGTTGATTGTACGCTCCGGTAGTATGGGATGCCGGAGGGTTTGTTTTCTCTTGTTTGTGTTTCTTAGTTTTATGGGCGGTCGGGGGACTGTAGGTGGACTCTTGTTATTTATTTATGGAATTGTTCCCTGTTACGGCTATGTTGTTGGTTTCTGGATTTGAGATTGACATGATTAGTTCAATCTTTGATTTTTGTTTTCCCGAGCATGTCTATCTCTACTCTTCGCTTCTTTTCCTTATATTTGAGGATACCAATATACCGTCCATTTCTAGAACTTATTATGTATATACTTTTATCGCAAGGATCCTAGGTGCGTCTTTTCTTACTTTCGCCTGTGCCTGTGTGTATATATTCTACTTGCTAGCCTTGTATGTTGTTCTGTTGTCTTTCCTCTGGGCTAGTTCCTATGTACTTTTTTGTTGATTTCTGTGGCTGCTTGTTTCTATTCTGTCTGTTATTACTCTTTTATCTTATATGTTCCTAGTTGGCCTATGATACCTACTGGGTACCTTATGCTTCGCATTTGGTGCTCACCCTACACACTGCATCTTCTGGTGCAGATCCTAGTGTGAGCCATCGCCCCTAGCTCATGGGAGACTCGTGCTTGGAGTTTTTGGTGATATTCTGGACTGAGGGTGAGCTTTTGGTCACCGCAACTTAGCTTTTATTTATCTTTTGATTATGTACTCTATTTCTACTCGGAGACAGATTGTATATATTATTTTTGACCCTTGTACTGCTTATGTAGATCCAGCTCTTATACGCTATGATACCAGGTTTTGAGTTTGGTTTAGCTTCCGCATTGTATGCATATTACTCTTGTTATCTATTTTCTTTATCATGTTCCTTTTCTTCCATTTTTTTAAGTTGTGCTTCCATTTAGATTGTTAGATAGTAGCCCATTACTAACCGTTTTGGGCTACGGGGATTGGTTTGCCTACTGAGGGGGTTGTAGGTGCCATCATTACCGAGAAATTGAGTCGTGACAGGCAGCCGAAAATGCAAGTAGCTCACCCTCAGATCGAATCAACTGGTACCGCTAGAGATGAGGTCGTGTCTGAGCCTCTGAAATACTATCTACACTCAATAAAAGAAGAGTACATGGTAGTATCAGTACAAGCCACTATGTATTGGTAGGCATTATCGGATGACCTAACTTAGTAACAAGTATAATTTGTAAATCAAATGAAAGGTAGACAGGAGCATCAACATATAGCAAGTAGTTTATTCAGCAAAATAATCACTTCAAATCAAGCCAAGTAATGTCTATAAACAAACCATATAAGCCATCATATATTATTGTAACAATCAAGAACTCACCATCTCAGTAATCATATCATAACATGAATCTATATCCACCACACTCTCATATTTGTGTCTCTTTGACTTTCATTATTATCACGACATGACATACTAACTCACACCTCAAATACTAAGTTGTACACATATGCTAAAAGTCTTATTTCTATCCAACTAGTCAAGACCTGCAGGAGAGGCACTAGGGTCCATATACCATAACAGTGTGGTACCCAATTCATAATAGTAATAAGACTATCGTACTGGCATGGTACCCGATCCATATTAGTAATAGCAATATCGTACCAACATGGTATCCGATCTATGATAGTAACAATAATATCGTACCAACGTGGTACCCGATCCATAATAGTAATATCAATTAGATTTCTATTTTTTTTATCTCTCAAATATGTCTCAAGTGCACTCAATTTTACAAGTACACTTCCCAATTAAATGTCAAATTCAAAAATTCATTAGTTGATAACTTATTGATTCATACATGAAAAATCAACAATCATCAACCACAAGTATGTTCGAAGACCAACCAACATGACATTTAATTTAGAAGTAAACAAGCAACTAAATGAAGTCTAAACTTTCAATTAAACCTTAACCTACCTCAACTCGAAGGACCCAAATCCAAGATAATTCGCAAGATCTTTGCCCTTCTTCAATGCCTCGGATTGTTCATGGTCTAAAATAAATTAATACAAGAGTAATTAATAACTTACACTTCAATTCTAAGCCTTGGGGATTCAAGCCCACTAGTTTACCCTTAATCATAGCCTAGAACTTGGCTAAGGGTTTTCGACCATCAATTTGGCCCAAATCCCCATAATTAATGTTCAAGGGAAATGATTCTATACAAGGAAGTATTAATTACCAACCTAGGATCAATTTTAGATGAATTTAAATCTACCCATAGGCTTTTTTCCCACATTTCATGAATTTAGCGCTATAACTCAAGAATTTTCTACCATTAATCCCAATTCTAATAATTCTACAATCGGAATGGATTACTAGATGACCTACCTCAAATGAAGAGAAATATCCTAGCATTGGGAAAATCGCCTTCTTGAAGCTCTAGAATGAGGTTTTGGAGTTTGTGAAATAAAACTTAGAAAAACCAGCTTAAGCAAACATTCTGCCCCCGTCATTCGCTGTAGCAATTGCTTTCTTGCTACAGTGAGACCACTGTGGCGAGCTTCAACTCGCTATGGTGAGCCTTCGCTGAATTTGTTAGTCTCATTGTGTTGGAACTTCGACCATCACTACAGTCTCGATACAATGATATTCCCTCTGCTACAGCAGTCCCTAAAGCAGAAACTCAGAAACTTAGCAGAATTACACTATTTACCAACACACATCTCATCTTAAGATATCACAAAATATCCCAATATGGCAACCTCTATAACCAGAGTTCTATGAAACTATTTATCCTTTTGAAACTTTTTATGGGACTCTATGCCACTCGACTATCTATTAATAAATACCACACTATCAATTATGACACCATAAAATATGAATTATCTCTAAATCACACAACACCAAATTTTTATAAGAAACTATCCTAGCTTGAGATTTTATCAACTCTCATCCTAGGGAAAACTCTAAATGGGTAATTATACCCTAAATAATACAATAACAATGGGATGGGTTATTACACTAAAGTATGGACAAAGCAAGACTCGCATACCCACTTATGTACAATATGGAAAGAATCACTATGATACTTGCAGGAGGGCTTTTGGAGCATGTTTTAATCATGGGGACTTTGACCACAAGGTGAAAAATTGTCTTGATCCCAACCATGTTCCTTCTCTATGTATTAAAGTCTCAATTCAGAAAACTAAAACTAATCCTTCTAAAAAAAAGGTGCAAGATCTAGAAATACACAAGCAACGATTGTAAATGGTTCTAATCAAGCTAGAAACACACAAGCAACAGGTGCAAATGGTTCTAATCAAGCTAGTAGGTTAAAATCTATTGCATAAGCTTATGCTATGAAACAAAGAGATGACCAAGATTGATCAAACATAATTGTCGATAACTTTCACTTATTTGGTCATAGTTCTACACATTCCTATATTTGGTCATCATTTTTTTACCTGAAAATATGAAATATGTGAGACTTAACTATGAAGTTCTTATTGAAAGTCCTTTGTATCATCAGTTTGTTTGTAATCAGATTTATCACAATTGTCCCATCACGATTCAAAATCTAGTCTTCCATGCTCATTTGATTGAAATGCCTTTCTAAGATTTTAATATCATTATCGATATAGATTGAATTTTTAAATACCATGTAGTAGTAGATTGTAGGTCGATGTGTGTGGCATTTAAAGATCCTATATTTTTATACATAATTGTTCAAGATAAAAGATCATTAACATCTAATATTATTTTTGCGGTCTTGGCAAGAAAAATGTTTTGTCAAGGCTATGTTTCCTATCTTTCTCATATAGTTGATACACATTTGGAGTACTAATCTCAAGGACATACCTATTGTGTGTGATTTTTCTGATGTCTTCCCTAAAAATCTTCCTGGGTTGCCCCCAAAAATAGAAGTTGAATTTTCAATAGAGCTTATTCTCGAAACTACTCCTATTTCCATCACTCCTTATAGAATAGATCCATCAAAAATAAGGGAGTTGAAGGTTCAATTGCAAGCATTTATTGAGAAAGATTCATTTTTCCTAGTGTTTCTCCTTGGAGTGCCCCTATCTTATATGTAAAGAAGACAGATAGCACTCCTAGTCTTTGCATTGACTATCGATAATTGAACAAAATAACAATCAAGAACAGATATCCACTTTCTAAGATTGATGATTTGCTTGACCAGTTGAAGGGTGCTAATTTATTCTCAAAAATTGACTTGATATTTGGGTATTACCAACTGTGAGTAAGAGCGCAAGATATTTCTAAAACTACCTTTAGGACTCAATATGGCCATTATTAATTTTTGATGATGTCATTCGGGTTGATGAATGCTCCTATGGTGTTCATGGATCTAATAAATCAAGTATTTAAGTCTTATCTTGATTAATTTGTGATTATCTTTATAGATGATATTTTAATATATTTCCAAAGTAGTGAAGATCATGACAAACATCTTCAATTTATTTTGCATATTTTGAAGGAGAAAAAGCTTTATGCTAAGCTTACTAAATGTGAATTATGGCTTAATGAAATAGCTTTTCTAGGATATGTTGTGTTAGCTAAAAGTGTGAAGGTGAATCTTAGCAAGATTCAAGCTATTTTTGAATAAAACCCATCAAAAAGTTCAATGGAAATAAGAAGTTTCTTTGGCTTGGTAAGATATTATAGAAGGTTTGTGAAAGGCTTCTCCATAATAGCCTCTCCCTTGACTAAACTTTTGAAGAAGGAAGTCAAGTTTGCTTGGGATGACAAATGCCAAAAGTGCTTTGAAACTCTCAAATCCTTGTTGACATAAGCTCATATACTTACTCTGCCAACCAAAGGAAAAGAGTATATGTGATATGTAGCGATGCTTCTCATTATTGTCTTGTTTGTGTTCTGATGCAAGACGGGAATGTTATTTCTTATACCTCTCAAAAATTGAACCAGATGAATTGAATTATCCTACTCATGATCTTGAACTTGCTGCTATAGTGTTTACTTTGAAAATTTGGAGGCATTACTTATATGGAGAAAAGTGTCACGTATTTACTGATCACAAGAGCTTGAAGTACTTGGGTATACAAAAAGAGCTGAACTTAAGACAATATATATGGCTTGAATTCATCAAAGATTATGACTTCACGATTGACTATCATCTGTATATAAGCCAATGTGGTGGCAGATGCCTTAAGTCGCAAATCCTTTGAAAATTTATTTTTTGAGTCCTTTGCCCTTACTTCTTGAGTTAAGAGCCATGAATGCTTGTCTTGCATTTAATTTTGATGGTGTTATTATTGCTAATTTGCAAGTCAAAACAGTTCTACTTGAGCAAGTGAAGGAAGCACAAAAATTGGATGAGAAGCTAGTGAAATTGACCAAAGACATTCGTAACAACCCTGATAGTAAATTTTAGATTTTATATAATTTAACCATTTTACCCCTCCTCGTAGTTGTATTATAGTATTTATGGTATACAGAAGTGGGTGGAATAGTTCCCGAGGTATTTGATTAAATTCTTTATGATTTTTGCTTTTTGTAAGTTTTAAAATTGATATAGTTGACTTTGGTCAACATCTAGATATTTAGGTATCGTATGAGAATTTGTCAGTTCTGTTAGCTCCAGAATGCCATTTTTGGGCTAGTAGAATTATTGGTTTGGATCCCGAGGCAATCAAATGCATTTTGGATAGTTGGTTGAAAATTGGAAGTTTAGCATAATGTCAATATTTGTTGATAACAACCTCCATTAGAAAATTTGATGATTCCATTAAGTTTGAAATGTCAATTTTAGTCTAGTAGAATAGTTGGTTTATGCTCGGGGAGTTTTGGGAGTTAATTTCATGTTTGAGAAAGTCCTTGGAGTTGGTTTGCGCAGCTGGTGCTGGTGCAGCCGCACCTGCAGTGCAATGCTTGCACTAGCGGCATCACAGATGTGATAGAGGTCCTACACCTGTGTACTTGGGTTACTTTGGAGAGCTCTGCTCCTACATATCATTGGTCACTCCTACGACCTTGCCAGGGTGATGATGGAGGGGCTCTCTCCTGCACAACCCAATGTGTCAGTAGAGCTGTGGCCACAGAACGTTGCCACGCTAGTGGGCTCGCGCCAGTGATATCTGGCCTCTTTGGTGGGACTCCATATTTTAAGTGGAGTCCACCGCAGTGGTACTTTAGATTTAGCAACAATTCTGCGCCTGTGACAAAATCTCCACAGGTGCGGAGATCATTGTAGCTTAACAATGAGTTTTTCCACTTTCTTCTTTCACTTTTCACACCTTATTTTTGGAGTTTGGGAGCTTGATTTGGCAATTTCAAAAGGGAATTTTTGAAGTTTCTTCATTAGGTAAGCTTCTTATACTACTTTTTTACATTTTTCAATGATTATTTCATGATTTCACCTTTAAATATTGGTTTTTCAACTTGAATATTTGGGGTTTTCTTGGTAAAGATTAAGTTTAATAAACTAATGATTTCAAGCTCGATTTTGACTCCATTTTTTTGATAAAATTTCATATTTGAACTTCTTATGCTTTGGGTAAATTTATTTTTTAATAAATTTTCAGTTTTACCATTAGAGGCTCGTGGTTGACTTTTTGGATCTGAAATCTAAGTCTAGCAATATGAGTGTCTATAGTTTTGTATTCTTATGTAGAATCCGTATTTGAATAGATTAGGCTCATTTAGAGGCTATACAAAAAGGAAAGGCTTTAATTTAACTTTGTGAGTCTTCTCTTAAGGTAAGTTGAGGCTTTTTTTAACTCTCTTTTGAGGTGGTGATGTGCTAATTGCTTATATGGGGGATAATGGGATGAGGATTACACATAGGTAGTGTGAATAACATCTATGTAGGTACCAGTGTGTAAAAAAGAGTTATAAATGGAATATTCGTCTTGATTTAACTGTTTTCCTCTATTCTTGATTGATGGATTTTGGTGTGAAAAGTAAATTAGAGATTCTATCAGACTTGATAGTCATTGATATTGATATTTATTTGAGTTGGATTGATTATATTTGGTCTTGTAGCTGGTGTTTTGATTTGAGTATAGTCTTGTGTGCCTAGATTGAGATATTTGCACTTCTTATCATTGTGGATTGCATATACTCTCTCTTATTCATATTATGGCATTGCTAAAGAAATATTTTTGAGAATGATGATTTGAAATGACTTGCATATCTGATGAAAAAGTATTTTGAGTGGATTTTATTGACCTTTGACTTGCATACCCGATAAGAAATTATTCCAGATGGCCTAATTGGAAGTGCCTTCTGGGCAGATTCATGATTTGCATGCTTGATAGAAAACTGTTTCGAGTGAATATATGGACCTTATGAGTCCTCCATGGATCCCAACTAGCTACACAGGGAAGTGAGTACATACTGTAGCATACATTGTATCATATTACATCCATCTCACCATTTCTTTTTGGTTTTCTTTATTGTGGTTGTATACTGTGATTGGTGAGTTGTTCCTATTAGTTTGGAAATGAAAACTTTGGATTTGAACAGTGTTTATATACCTTATACTTATTAGTATCTGCTAGCCTAGGTGTGGCCTTCCTGTTTGCAAGTATTCAAGGTTATTGATAGTAGTAGTATCTTAGGTGGTTCTTGCCATCACTTTGAATAAGGGTTAGTTGATGATGTTGTTGAGTGCATGTGGTTGGTGGTCACGCTTGTTTATTTTCTGCACCTTACGTGCAGGTACTTGATGTAATGACTCTCATGGTCATTTTGTCATTTTTGTGCCTTTTTACCATTTTGACCCTTCCCGTAGCTTCTTCATAGTTTATTTGATTTATTGGAATGGATGGCATACTTGTCGAGGTGTTTGGTTGAGTTTTAGAAGATTTTTCCTATTTTGGAACTCTTAAAGTTAAAATTTTTGACTTTGATCAACATTCAGAGTATACGGGCTCAGATGAGAATTATGTCAGATCTGTTAGCCATAGAACCTAGATTTTGGGCTAGTGGAACCTTTGGTTTGGTTCCCAAGGCTTACAGACTCATTTTGGGTATTTAGGTGACTTTTAGATAAAATTGGAAAAGTGTTGACTTCGATCATCATTTCATCAAGACCACCTATATTGATCATTTCAATAATTCTATTGAGTAAAACATGTCATTTCTAGTTGGGTAGCATATTTAGTTTGTGTTTAGGGGGTTCTGAATGAATCTCCAGTGTTCATTTAGTGACTTGTTTAGTTGTTTGTTTTGGTTGGTGCAGTTGGTGCTGATGTAGCCGCTCTCGCAGAGCTGTGCCACACCAGAAAAACCACTCCTATGGCAAAGCAGCCACAGTTGTGAAGGAGGTTGACATCAGCAACCTCCGCTCCTATAGAGGTTTTCTGCTCCTACAGAGCCGGAGCTGCTCCTATGAAGGGTGCACTGTGCACTCAGCTTTGCTCCTATAAGATTTTGTCTGTCGTTGCATCGCCACTCCTGCGACTATTTTTCTACAAGAGCAATGATCATTGTTCATTTAATGTACTTCTTCCCTCATTTTCTCTAACTTCTTCAAACATTTCTCCATTGTTGTTGAGCTTGGCCAAGAGGGAAATTCTCCATTCTTCAGCGATTTCCTATACCTTTAGGGTAGAATTCTTCCCCCTCTCATTCCATTATGCATTTAGACTTTATTTTCACCTTTCATTTTCAATTTTGGTCTCAATTTGCATGATCCTTTCTTCACTTAAAGATGGAAGTCTTGGATTATTTGAGGTCAGAAAATACTTCCATTTTCTCCCAAAGTTGGGACATGCACCCCTTACCTTGTACGGAGTATAATTGTGGAGTTTGATTCTATTTTCATTAGCGGGCCTCAAGGGTCAAGTTTTGACCTGATTTTTAGCCCAAAATTATTTATATCAATATTGGCATCGTTGGTCTTGTCTTGATGCATAGATTATATTTATGATAGTGTGGCAGTGATCTGAGGCACTTCAGAAGGAAAAAGGTTCCTGAGTGACGGTTTGCGATTGTAGTTTGGGCCAGAGGCAGGTTACGATTTAGCTTCTTTAGACTTAGCTTGGCTATACTTTATATTTTATAAGTTACATGAATTTTAATTTAGGAGTGTAGGTAGAATTAGGCTTTAATTTCCTTTCTCAAAATATTAGACATTTCTGGAACTATAGAATAGAAATTTCTTGTTTATCCTTATTTGAGGTTGTTGTAGGCTTGGCATGGTTAGACTAGAATTCTTAGTATAGGTTTAGATGTGATTTGTGTGGTAGGGTAGGCGTTTACTATTGATTTTGTATATTTGTTCAGTTTTCGTGTTTTATTTCCACTTACTATATATTGTGGGCCCGAGGTCATAACTTTGGATTGGGCGGAGTTTCAGGTCAGTTGTTCTTGTTTGGAGAGTACTTTTGCCCTGTTCGATATATATTATATTCACTTATACATGTATTCCCTTTTGATGGGACACATACGTTATTCATGCATTTACATGGATATTGGTACAGTTTGAAAAGAAAATATGAGATTTTTTATTTAAAGATGGGAATTTCCACTTTTACTATGGTTTCCGATTTCATAAAGAAATTGCATTGTTTTATTACTGTTTTGGAAAGGAAAGGAAATTATCACTTTTTATACTCGATCCAAGGAACGTTTTTGGATCTTTTCCCTATTTACTTTCAATTGATGAGTCCAAGGTACGATTCCAGGTGGCCCGAGTAGCACATATCCGAGTTTTTTTAAGGGAAATTTACATTGTATGAAAATTGAGATAAGATTATTACACCTAATAAAATAATTACACTCAGTAGCCCAATTTTTCGGCAATCCTTTGTTGCAATATAGCAACCCAAACTCCACTTTCAGTTTGGCAGTCCTCTATTGCAATAATTTAACTTAGTAAAAATGCTTTTTCTGAGATTAATTTTTGTTTTTAATAGTGGGTTTTGTATTATAATAGTATTGTTCAATTGATTTTTAGGATATGACATATTAATGCACTACCTAGAAGAGTCCTTATTACTTTGCAACCAATCTTCAATCAGATCACTGTCCCTATTGCTTTAAAAATTTGCAATCATGCTTGGCTCAAGTACTTACTTTGAATTGAAGATTGTGTGTATATGTTTTATAATTATGCATAAGGTGTATAATAATATAAATATATGTATAAACAATCTTTATACACAATTATGCACGTTTATACATTTATATACAGTGAGTGTATAAAGTTATATAATGTGGTATAATATTGTATAAAGTTATATATCGTATAAAAATGAGCTATGCGAGTGTAATTATTTTTTATGGGCTATGTAAATGTAATTATTTTTCTTAAATTGTACAGTTTTGAAAATATTCCTTTTTTTAATTGCATATGTTGATAAGCCCAAGAGCGGCCTGCGAGATGGTTTAAGGAGTCTACGAGGCAGCCCATGAACCGCATTTTGGGAGGTTTTTACTTTCCTACATTGGCCACATATTGTACTATATCATCCCATAATGCACTGCATTATCCAGTGTGCATATTTTGAGTGTTTTACCACTATTATTATTGTTATTATCTTCACCTTATATCTGGCATATTGCTCATGATTGCCCCTATTATGACTAGACTTAGGCAAGCCCTGATTGTTAGCCTACTTTTATGTCCCTTATATTATATATTATCTTTTGAGATCGATCGGCCTATGATGCTTACTGAGTACCCTATGTTTTTGGTACTCATACTATATTTTTGCATCTTTTTCTGATTCAGCACCTAGTATGAGCCACCCTCGTTGATCATTTTCTCGTTCGAGGTTAGCTATTTTTTGGATCATGGTGAGCTCCTGGCGTTCAGAGATTTAGTACTTTCTCTCTACTCTTACTGTCTGTATTTTGTATTTTGAATAGACAGTAGTATTTTGTATAGCTTTATTCTGGTATGTCAGACACTCTTGTATCGATACACTAGGTCCGGGGTTTGGTTCTAATGTATATATATTTTTTCTTTCTTGGTCTCTTAGGGTTTGTTTGTGTATTTTATACTTTTTTTGTTTATATTTATGCTAGTGTCCCTTTCTTATTTAGTATCTTACTTCTGGTTATTCTATTTTTGCTTTATTTGTAGTATCGTATATGGGGTTTTGGCTTGCCTACTAGGGGGTTTTAGTAGGAACCATCATGGCCTAATTTTGGGTCATGACAGCGTTGTATCAAATCTTTAGGTTCACCAGTCTTACCAGCATAAGAGCAAATGTATAGTAGAGTCTTGCGGATTGGTACAACGACGCATGTATACTATCTGCAGGAGGCTATAGGGAATTCTTAGGAAAAAGTTCCATCTTGATTGATTCCTCATCGTTCGCCCTTGATTATATCAATATTTAAATATTATTTTCTTTACTATTTCTTAGATGGTTCAGACAAGATTGGCAGCGAGTGAGAATGAGGCCTCTGCACCTGCAGTTAGCGCCCCAGCTAGAGGATGGGACATAGGTTGACCCAGAGGTCGAGGTAAAGAATGGGTTGTGGTGCCAGCTCAGGCCCAAACTAGGGTACCATTACCAGAGCCAGCGGTTGAGGTAGAGGATATTCAGTAAGATTCAGAGGGCATAGTGCAGCCCAACATCTGGCTGGTTTTTTGGCTACACTGATCTTACAGGACACACTGATTAGGATCCTTGGTTTCTTGGAGGGTATGTCACAGCCCGAGACTTTTCCTGTACTTCTAGTGACTCACAAATTTAAGATGAGGCTCAAACTTTGGTCCAGGTAGCAACACAGGGTTCGAGAGCACAGCCTACTACTGTGGCTCCCTGTATAGAGGTATTGCCAATTTTGACAGTTATTCAGCCTACAATAGCAAGGCCGGTTATGTCTTCTGAGGAGCGAAAAATGCTGAGTTGGTTCATTCAGTTGGGTCCTCTGAGGTTTTTAGGTGCTTAGGGGAGGATGATCATGAGTTCTTAGTTAGTTTTCAAGAGAGGTTGCATAACCTCAGGTTAGTAGAGTTACACAGAGTAGATTACACCATGTTTCAGTTGGATGGTATAGCAAAGCAGTGGTAGAGGTCTTATATTGCTTGCAGACTAGTTGGGTCAACTTCGATGACTTGGACTCAGTTCCCTTAGGCTTTCTTGTAGAAGTATGTAACGTGTAGCATGAGAGAGCAGTTGAGATATGAGTTCTCTAGGTTAGAGAAGGGCTCTATGAATGTTTCTGAGTTCGAGGCATGTTTCTATGAGTTGGCTAGGCATGCTACTATGATTCTGCCTACAGAGCATGAGCGGGTTCGCAAGTTTATTAAGGGGTTGAGTCTACAGCTTTGGTTGGCTTCAGAGTAGTTGGTGGACTCGTGGGCTACTTTTCTTACTGTTATTGATCATTCCTGTACTATTGAGGATATTTGTCATGAGGCCTATGGAGGTAGCGATAAAAGGCCTCGTAATCAGGGTAGATTCAGTGGTTCATAGGCTAGAGGCAGATGTTACACCGGTAGAGGTCATCCCCAACATTTCTAGCCTAGCAAGCCTGTTCAGGCGGCACCACACATATCTGAGAGTGGTTGCTCAGGTTAGAGTGGTTAAGGCAGCCAAAGTTTGGTTTTAACTTTGTGAGGTGCTCGCTCTGGGTATTCAGGCCATGGTGGTCAGCCTAGTTCAGCTGAGTCATCTTAGTAGGGTGAATCTAGTAGAGGTTTCTATAAGTGCAGTGTGTTGGTTCACTATGCTAGGGATTGTCCCTCAATTTCATGTTTTAGGCAACAGAGTCTTCAGGGTAAGCAGGTTTAGGCCTCCAGGGCTCCAGTGGCACCGGTTATAGGTGGTATATCGAGTACTAAAGGTGGTCCCCAGGGTGCGACAAGGTGGTCCTCAGTCGAGAAGATCAGGTGGTCATGGCAGACGGAGCACGTGTATGCATTTCCGGGCCAGCTGAAGGTTGAGGCTTCATAGGATGTCATCACAATTACGATCTCTATTTGTCACCAGTTAGATTCTTCATTGTTTAATTTAGGGTCTATATTTTTTTTTGCATTTGCTTATTAGGCTACTCGTCTTGAGTTTGTCTGTGAGTGGTTGCTTGTGGTTATGCATATATCTACCCTAACATGAGACTCCTTAGTAGTGGATCATGTGTATCGGGCTTGTGTGGTGACTATTCTGGGGTATGACACGTGGGTAGATGTGGTTGTGCTAGATATGGTTGACTTTGATGTAATTGTAGGCATAGATTGGTTGTCCCCTTATCATGCGATCTTGGATTGCTTTACCAAGACTGTTACTTTGGATATGCCTGGTATCCCTCCTATTGTATGGAAAGGTACTGATAGTCACGTGTTGAGGGCAGTTATATCTTTTTTGAGAGCCCAGTAATTAGTTGGGAATGGATGCTTGGCTTATCTTGCTTATATCTGTGATACTAGTGCCACTACACCTTCTATTGAGTCAGTTCTTGTGGTTTGCGAGTATTTGGATGTGTTCCCTATTCATCTACTGGGTGTTTTTCCTGATTGTAATTTTTAACTTTGGTATTGATGTTGAGCCAGGTACTCAGCCATTTCTATTCTGCCATATCAAATGGCACCAACCAAGTTGAGATAGCTTAAGACCAGCTCCAAGATCTTCTGAGTAAGGGGTTCATTAAGCTGAGTGTTTCTCCGTGGGGTGCTCCTATTCTAGTTGTGAAGAAGAAGGATGGTTCCTTGCGTATGTGTATTGACTATAGGTAGCTGAATAATGTGACTATTAAGACCAAGTATCCGATGTCGCATATTAATGATTTGTTTGACTAGCTACAAGATGCAACAATATTTTCTAAGATAGACTTGAGATCGGGTTAAGGACATCCCAAACACTACATTTAGGACTCGATATAACCATTACGAGTTCCTAGTAATGTCTTTTAGATTAACCAATTCCTCAACAACATTTATGGAATTGATGAATCATGTGTACAAAGCCTACTTGGATTCGTTTGTCATAGTGTTCATCAATGATATTCTGGTTTACTCAAGGAGTAGGGAGGAGTATAAGTAGCATTTGAGAGTTATTTTTTGGACCTTGCAAGACCAATAATTGTATGCCAAATTCACTAAGTGTGAGTTTAGGCTTGAGTCCATGGCATTCTTGGGGCATGTGGTATCCAAGGATGGGATTTTGATAGATCCGGTAAAGATTGTGGCAGTTTCTGATTGGGTCAAGCCTATTTCTCCTATTGAAGTTTGCAGTTTTATCGAGTTGGCATGTTATAGAAAGTTTGTGGAGGGGTTTGCTTCTATAGCAGCACCTTTGACTAGATTGACTCTGAAGAATGTCCCTTTCCAGTGGTCTGATGAGTGTGAGGCGAGCTTTCTACACTCAAGGACTTATTGACTTCAGCTCCGATTCTTAATATCCTAGTTAAGGGTCAGGGGTTTACTGTTTATTGTGATGCTTCTAGAGTTGGTTTTGATTTTGTATTAATGCAGCAGGGTCAAGTTATTACTTATGCTTCCTGGCAGCTAAAGGTTCACGAGAGAAACTACCCCATTCATGACTTGAAGTTAGCTTTGGTAGTCCTCACTTAAAAAATTTGGAGGCACTACCTATATGGAGTACATTGTGAGATCTTTACCAACCATCATAGTCTTCAATAGATCTTCAGCCAGAAGGACCTAAGCTTGAGATAGTGCAGGTGGTTGGAGTTACTGAAGGACTATGACATCTCGATTCTCTATAACACGGGCAAGGCAAATGTGGTTGCGGATGCCTTAAGTCGGAAGGAGGTAAGTATGGGGCAAGAAAAATATGGTTGCAGGTGCCTTGAGTTGGAAGGCGGTGAGTATGGGGAGTTTGGTATTCTTAGTAGTAGAGGAGCAAGCTTTAGCTTTGTATAGCCAGTCATGGGCTAACAGGTTGGTTAGACTTGACATTTTAGAGCCAGACTGCATTCTTGCTTGTGTCGAGGCTAGATCTTTATTATTAGAGAAAATTTGGGCATAATAGTTTGATGATGCGAGGTTGATGATTATTCAAGATAAGGTGCTAGGTGGCGAGGCTAGAAAGGCAACCTTGGATCCGAAGGGTGTTCTAAGGATTGAGAGTTGTATTTGTGTTCCTAGAGTTGGAGATTTGGTTAGATTGATCATGGAGAAGGCTCATTGTTCTAGGTATTCCATTCATCTGGGGGTAGCTAAGATGTATCGTGACTTGAGGTAGCACTTCTGGTGGTGCAGGATGTAGTGGGATACCTGAGATTTTGTGGCTAGGTGCTTGAACAGTCACCAGGTGAAGTATGAGCACCCTGACCACGTGGTTTGACCCAGAGGCTACCCATTTTTGAGTGGAAATGGGAGTTGATAGCTATGGACTTTGTGGTATGCTTATCATATACTTTTAGGAGATTTGATGCTATTAGGGTCATTGTGGAAAGATTGACGAAGTATGCTCACTTTCTACCGATTCAGACTTCTTACAGCTCAGAGAGGTTGGCTCGGATCTACATTCGGGAGATTGTCCATTTGCATGGGTTCCTATTTCTATCATTTCTGACCATGGTACTCAGTTTACTTATTACTTTTGGAGGTTTATTCAGAGGGAGTTGGGTACCGAGTTGATCTTAGCATTGCCTTTTATTTGCAAACTAATAGTTAGGTGGAGCATACTATTCAAGTTTTGGAGGACATGTTGTGGGCTTGTGGTATAGATTTCGGAGGTTAGTGGGACAAGTTCTTAGCCTTGGCAGAGTTTGCGTATAATAATAACTACCATTCTAGTATCCAGATAGCTCTATTCAAGGCATTGAATGGTAGGCGATGCAGGTCTCCAGTGTATTGGTTTGATGCTTTCGAGGTTAGGCCGTGGGGTATCAATTTTTATAAAATTCTATGGATCAAGTTTGGGTCATTTAGGAGAGACTTTGTACTTCCCAGAGTAGGCAGAAGAGCTACGCTGACCAAAAATTTTGAGCCTTAGAGTTTATGGTTGGTGACTAGGTTTTCCTTCGTGTATCACCCATGAAGGGCATGATAAGGTCCAGGAGGAAGGGCAAGCTTAGCCCTAGGTTCATTGGGCCTTTTGAGATCCTTCGTCATATTGGGGAGGTAGTAGATGAGTTAATCTTGCCTCCTGCTCTTTCAGGTGTTCACCCTATTTTCTTCATTTCTATGCTGAGGCAGTGTGTTTCGGATGAGTCTTATGTGCTTCAGTGGGATTCGGTTCAGTTGGATGAGTCTTTGGCTTTTGAGGAGGAGCCTGTTGCTATTTTGAACAGACAGGTTAGACAATTGAGGTCCAAGGAGATTCCATTAATTAAGGTTCAGTGATGGCATCGTCCTATTAAGGATGCTACTTGGGAGACTGAGATCAATATATGAACCCGATATCCTCACCTTTTTGAGCCTCCAAGTACCTTCTTTTCTCTAACTTTTGAGGATGAAAGTCCTTTTAGTCGTGGATGTTGTAATGACCCTCGTGGTCATTTTCATGCCTTTTTACCATTTTGACCTCTCCCATAGCTTCATCATAGTTTGTTTGACTTACTGGGATGGGTCGCACTCTTTCTAAGGCGTTCGGTCAAGTTTTAGAAGAGTTCCCTATTTTGGAACTCTTAAAGTTGAAATATTTGACTTTGGTCAATATTCAAAGTAAACTAGCTTGGATGGGAATTCCATCAGCGTTGTTAGTTTTGGAATGTGGAGTTTGGGCTAGTGGGACCTTTGGTTTAGGCCCGAGGCTTCTGAACTCATTTTGGGCACTTGGGTGACTTTTAGGTAAAACCAACAAAGTGTTGACTTCGGACAACGTTTCATCAAGATGAACTCTGATGGTTATTTTGATGATTCTGTTGAGTCTAGAATGTTATTTCCAGTTGGGTGCATGTTTGGTTTGTGTTCATGATGTTTTAAATAAATCCCAAGGGTCCGTTCTGTGGCTTATTGAGTAGTTTGTTTTGGGTGGTGCATCCACTCTTGTGGAGCTATGCCACAACAGCAATGTGGCTCATGTGGAGAAGTAGTTGTAGGTGCGAACAAGGCTGACGTCAGTATCCTATGCTCCTGCGAAAGTCTTTTGCTCTTGCAGAGCCACTCTTGAGGAGGGTACACTGGGCACCTAGCTCCACTCCTATGATGTAATGACCCGAGATGACCTCCTGGATGTAACACAGGACCTGAGACCACAAGTGATCTCAAGCTAACCCTTGGACTTAGCATGACTTTAACATAAACAACATGAACAAACAAATGTAGTGGAAGCTTACTGAATTGGTGAACAAGCTAAGTCTGATATATAAAATACGTCTGAAAATAATGAGTTTGAAGCACTGAATATAACTATCTATCTATGTCTGATAAGCCTCTAAATTAATAATATGAGTTGCTGGGATAAGACCCCAGCTAACTCTTAGTACTAAAAGAAAGACGTAAAGCTAAGTAAAACTCATAAACTAGTCCTCGAAGGATGAGGACTCACCAACTCTGACTGAAAATCCTTCTAGGTCTAGACACGAGTCTAGGAGCGAGCACCTGAATCTACATCATAATAAGATGCAGCATAAAGAGGTATGCAATCACTACTATCCATTGTACTGAGTATGTGAGATGTGCATAATTTGTGATAAAACATGCTTAATATATACTTAAAGTTGAAAGCATGCAATAGTAGTAAAATCTATAAAGTAATGACTCAAAGCAATATCTTAAGATGACAACATATTTATAATCGTAAGTCATAAGTAGTAAGTCCAAAACCTGAAAGCAAGGAGTCATATACATTTGAATACTCTAAACCATTTTTGTGGGATATTCTCGTAACCGAGATATATCAAGTGAGCTAAATGGAATCCAACTTTTGTACCCTAGTTGGCAAAGTTGTCATGTACCTTGATGGGGTACTAGACCATTCTTAGAGTGGAACCACTATTATGTCCCCATTGGATAAATAACCTATGCTGGCAACGTATTTCTAGACTTGGGTTAACTGAAACCCTCATCAGCTCGGTGCTGAATACTAGTCCCAAAATATACATAAATCTCATACTTATATTGTGACATATCTAGATGCCAAAACTGTTCGTAAAAGCATGTGGACATATCTGGATGTCATGCTACTTGTAAAATCATTAGTCTTGAAAGCATAGCATAGCCCTAGTACAAAACATACTTTTTACTAAAATTCATAGCTTGAAGAACTAGGCATGCTAATTTAATAAATACTTGAGGTCATGTTATCTAAACATGCCAATTTATCTTGAAAACATGCAATAAGGTGAAATCATGCTAAAAACTCATCCTCAATTCATGGACTTTTAGAAATACTTGTAGAATCTCATATAAAATCGTGCATAAGGATAAGAGAGTATATTCCAATACAAGTAAATCAATTTCATAGGGAAATTCATAATTCGGTAAGAATCCTAATTCTCAATTTCATAAACCCAAAGTAAAATCATAGGTTTTGGGCATAAAGGTGGAAGAAGACCCTTATTAAATACCCATATACCTTAACTCAAAGCTTTATTAATCAAAATTTGAAGATGGAGACTTGGAGAAGGAACCCTAGGCCTTGGAGCTTGAGAAAATTGATTTTCTTTTCTTTCTTTTAGAAATTGATTGAGAGAATGAATGAAGAACCTAACTAAGAGGGAATAAAACCCCTTTAATTTGGCCCAAAATGACTTAACTTAGGAGTTAAAGAGGTGAGGAATTATAAAAATACCCCTGAGAAAATGAGTCTGTAAACTATTAAAAATTCTAAGCCCAGGCATCCATGGCACTAACCACAACTCGTAGAATGAACCACAGATCGTGGTTTGCAGGGAAAAATAGCAAGCTACTGGTCTGATTCTACGAGGAGAAACCATGGACCATGGTATGATCCATTACCCATGAAACCCTATCATGGTTTCAGACCTATAATGACCTATTCAGTCATTATTAAAAAGGCACCTCATTATGGGTGAGCTATTCGTGCGAAGAGCGGCTTAGAAAAACTTCCAGGTTGGGGAGTTAGAAAATTTGGACTAGGCTAGTCTCGGATGGATTTTGAGCGAGGCAGGTTCTAGGCCAATTCGAGTGTGGATTAGGTAATATATCTTAGGTCGAGCTAGTTTTTCCATTAGCCAAGACCTAAAGGAGTCCGGGGGACTTTTCGAATATGAATTCAGTTTAGTAGAACTCCTGATATCGAAGTTGACATGGAAGGATTGGTTCAAAACATCAGGATTTTGAAGTGTATTGTAAAATAGGCCATTTTTGAGGATTTTCTGAGGTTCTGTTCCATGTCAACCGCTATAGTTATTGACACTACGCTACAGCAATGACCACTATAGTGGAGAAATTCTCCCTATAGTGGAAGTCAAAGGTAGTCAACCTGTTATAGCGAGCGGTTTCTGCTACAGCGGTACCGCTTTAGCGGGAATTAGGCTGCTATAGCAGAACGACGGGATCAGAAAATCCAAAATGGGTTTTATAATTTCTTTCTCTCCCCTTCAGCCCCAAGAACAGATGAGGGTTACTCCAAAAACTCTCCTAGGATGCTCCAAAATATATGAGCTATAGGGAGGAGGGATTTCCGCTAAAAGGATGTGAAATTATGGATTTCGGACTCATCATCCATCAGAGAATGCCTTCACAGAGCCAGAAAATACGTGTACAACTGCTTGGCATCCAGGTAAGCTAGGTTTCTTCACCTTTAGTAGATATTGACATGCTTTAATTTTGTATTATTATATAGGCGGAAAGGGGAAATCATGCTTAGGCCTTCGGGCATGGAGTCTGGAGGAACATTGTATGGTTTGGTTGGTTTATTGATTAGGGATTGATAATGACGGGGAGATGTGTCTTTGTTCTAGGTTATTTATGATTATTATGTGTAGTATGATAATGGAATCCCAGGACTAGAGTGTCGAGAAGGTTCGGAGAACTGAAAATGCTTTGGATAGTTAAATGACTAGAAAAAGGGAGTCTTTGGAAATGAATTGGTATAAAAGAGTAGAATAACAAGAATGGTTGAATTACCAAGGTTAGGGGAGGTCTTCCCCATGTTGTATCTGTCTTAGGAGTAGTCCAGAATCGATGTATCTACTGGTTATGTGTCAAAAGGGGGTGATAAGGGATTTAGTCTTTGGATGGGACTCAAGATTAAGTTATGTACCTCGAGTTGGGGTAGATGTTGGTTATTGTTTCCCAATATGCAATATGTGTTCATGTACTATCACTTAGTATTGTGTGAGTTGCATGCTTAGGGAATGAGATTATGAATGTCTACTTATCCGATTATCAGTCTTGTGAAATGAACTTGTTTTGTTGCTTATTGGTTTACAAGTATGCTTTTGTTTATTGTTTGTTGATTGGTTGGATTTTGTGTGACATTTAGCTGGCTCGGGTACCACGCCTGGTACAGGTTACTTATTGGTTGGCTCGGGTACCATGCCTGGTACAAGTTAATTATTGGTTGGCTCAGGTACCACACTTGGTATAGGTTACTTATTGGTTGGCTCAGGTACCACGCCTGGTATAAGTTACTCATTGGTTGGCTTAGGTACCATGCCTGGTACGGGATTCATAATGGTTGGCTTGGGTACCACGCCTGGTACGGGTTTGATTTACTTGCTTTGATTATATTCTTTCGATGGTTCCATGAGTGGACTAGGTTGTATTCTTGAATTGTGATTATTGAATATGGTCCGTGAGAGGCCGGTTGATTATATTTAAATGTGAGGTTGGTCTTAGTGTAGACCGGGATTGCATATTAATACTAGGTGTTGGTATAGGGATCCTTGGTGGGTCCAGGAAGGATAAAAAGGGTATATGCTATTGTTACTTGAACATTGTTTAAGTTGGTTGTTGAAACTGTTCCATGTGGTTGGTAAGTTTAGAAGGAAGACTGAGAGTTTGGAATTGTTATTCTTACGGGTCAAATTATTACTTATTGTCCTTCACATGTTGGGTTCCTGAGAGGGCCGTGAATTATTAGTATTTGGCTTATAGTTGGTCCTTGAAGGGCCAGGATAGTGTGCTTAAGTGACAAGGTGGTTCTTCTGTGAACCGGGGTCGTATGTTATTGGCGTAGATGATGTCCTAGGGATCCTTTTTAGTCTAGGTTATGTAAAAAGGATACATGTTTGTTGTCACTGAGAATTATCAATGCCAGTTAGACTTGTTACGTGTAGTTGATAAGCTAAGGAAGATACTTGTGGTCTGGTTATAATGTTGTTTGTTGTTACTTATAGAGTATGGCCCTAGGAGTCATTGGGGTGGTTTTGTACTAGCAGGTTGTAGTATGATGGGTGTGGTCTATGTCACTAAGTAGTGGGGTTTACTCTGGGTTGTTGAGTCATACTAGTTGACTGGGGTAAGGGGATGGTAGTCCAGGTATGGACATAGATGTCAGGTAATGACAAGTATGACTTGGGAAGTCTAGGTGACAAGGTGACTTGGGAAGTCTAGGTGTCAAGATGACTTGGGAAGTCTAGGTGACAAGCTGACTTGGGAAGTCTAGGTGTCAAGGTAACTTGGGAAGTCTAGGTGACAAGGTGACTTGGGAAGTCTAGGTGTCAAGGTGACTTGGGAAGTCAAGAAGAAAAGGTGACATGGGAATTCTAAGAGTTAAGGTGACTTGGTAATGTCCTCGGGGTCGGAGCATAGCGTCTTATAGTGGTGGAGTTGGGAGCAGAAAGGATAGGAAGGCTTGGGTTGATATTGGGTTTTGGTATGGTGAATGTTGAAAGTTTGAGTATTGTAATTAGTTGTGAATTTCCCTTGATTTCTTATATGATAGTATGGACTGGATTTAGGTCGACTTATGATGCCTACCAGTACATGTGTTTGTACTGATTCTACTCTTGCTATACCTTTTTGGGTATAGTCTGGTTATAGGGTCGGTGATATTTCATAGGTACAGGATGATGGTGATTTTCAGCAGCTTCTACTCTTGTTTCCATGGTGGAAGTTGTGTCCTTTTACATTCTGTTTTACTCATGTAGTAGCTCTTGTACCTTCTTAGACTAGATCCTAGGGAGGGTATTCATATTTCAAAAGAGGTTGTTCCATATTAAATTGTAATGGTTTTCATGTATTAAAGGAGATTATGTATGATTTTACTTTGTTTTCCACAATTAACCTGTTGGATCGGGTGGTAAGGGTTCGTCTATATAGGTGTGTAGAGTAGGCGCCCGCATGGCCTGTAAGTAGGTCGTGAAAAGACCCAGAGTATGGGTCTGCAGGGATGATTCTACGAGGTCAATCCAGAGCTCATGGTTCAATCCATGGCTCGTGGACTTGGTCCGTGGACCCTGTTCTGAGTCCTGACACTTCACACTTAAAGTTTTTAGGCCTGGTTCCTAGCTTAGAATTTTTGAGGTGTTACAATATCTCCCCCTTGGGATCATTCATCCTCAAATGAAGACTGAAACAAGCTGAGATGGATTCAAGAGACATGCATACATACTAGAAACATAACATAACAAATGGAACATGAAACTAAAGGGGAACTAGCGAGGAATCATGAGGATACTAAGAAGGAACTATTACCTCTAGCTGGAACTTAATCGGAAGGAAAAGGTGAGGGTACTTGGTCATCATAGCAGTTTATGCCTCCAAAGTAGCTCCCTCAACAGACTGGATCCTCCAAAGGACTTTTACTGAAGTGAATTCCTTGTTCCTTAACCTTCAAACTGACGATCAAAAATCTCAATTGGGACCTCTTCATAGGTGAGACTATCCTTCACACCCACATTCTACAATGGCACAACTGAGGTCGGATCACCAACACACTTCTTCAATAAGGACACATAGAAGACTGGATGAACTGTCGCTAACTCTGCTGATAACTTTAACTCATAAGCCACACTACCAACTCTCCTCAGAATCTTGTAGGGACCCATATATCGAGGACTAAGAATCCCTTTCTTACCAAATCTTGTCACACCTTTCATGAGTAAAACCTTCAGAAATACCCAATTATCGACCTCAAACTCTAAGTCTCTTCTACTCAGATCTGCATAGGATTTTTGTTGACTCGGAGGAATCTTAAACCTCTCCATAATAAATTGAACTTTTTCCATAGTCTCATGGACTGAATCTGGCCCTATCAATGTTGCTTCACCTACCTCAAACCAACCTATAGGTGATCTATATCTCTGCCCATAAAGTGCCTCATACGGGGCCATCTGAATGCTAGAGTGAAAACTGTTATTATTGGCAAACTCTATAAGAGGTAAGTGATCATTCCAATTACCTTTGAAGTCAATTACAGAAGCTCTCAACATATCCTCTAAAGTCTGAATGGTACGCTCTGCCTAACCATCTGTCTGTGGATGAAAAACTATGTTGAGGTTCACTTGAGTACCAAGACCCTTCTGAAATGACCTCCAAAACCGGGATGTAAACTAAATGCCCCTATCTAAGATGATAGAAAAGGGAACCCCATGCAACCTTACTCTCTCACAGAGGTAGAGTCTTGCATAATCCTCCACTGAATCAGTATTCTTGACATCCAAAAAGTGGGATGACTTAGTCACGTTGTCTACTATCAGAACAAATAGAGTCATGTTGTCGGTGATTACACGGTAAGACTGTAATGAAGTCCATATTAATAACTTTGCACTTTCATGTAGGAATGTCAATATCCTGAGTCATACCACTTGGTTGCTGATGTTCTACCTTTATTTGATGACAGTTGGGACACTTAGCCACAAAATCTACAATGTCCCTTTTCATGCCATTCCACCAATAAACATTCCATAGGTCACGATACATCTTGGTGGCACCGGGGTGAATGGAATACCTGGAGCTATGAGCCTCCATCAAAATTCATTGTCTCAACCCATCCATATATGGAATACACAACCAACCCTGATATTGAAGAACACCATCTCCCCCTTGGGAGAAAACCTCTACTATCTAATAATGGACTGCACCATTCAACTGGTGCAAAATAGGATCACTGTCTTATTTCTCCTTCACCTCAACTACTAAAGAAGATTCTGACCCATTTTGAACTATAACACCACCATCCACTAAATCTGTAAGGAAAACCCCTAACCGAGCAATCCTATGAACATCCTTAGCTAATTCCTTCTTCAACCTGTGACACACTCCCCATGGAAAACCTATTAAGTGCATCATCCACTACATTGGCTTTACTCGTATGGTAAAGCACACTCATGTCATAGTCCTAAAAAAGCTCAAGTCACCTCCTATGATGAAGATTCAATTCTTTCTGAGTGAACACATACTAGAGACTCTTATGGTCAGTAAACATATCCACATAAACACCATACAAGTACTGCCTCCAAATCTTTAAGGTCAAAAAGACTGCTACTAACTCAAGGTCATAAGTCAGGTAGTTCTTCTCATGAACCTTAAGTTGTCTGGAAGCATATGCCACGACCTTGCCACGCTGCATCAAAACACAACCCAAGCCAACTCCAGATGCATCACAACACACAACAAAGCCATCTAAACCCTTTTGTAAAGCCAAATATGAGTTGTGGTCAACTTAGTCTTCAATTCCTGCAAGTTCTTTTCACACTCATCATACCACTAAAACTTAACCTTCTTCTGAGTCAACCTGGTCAATGGGGCAGATATGGATGAAAACCCTTCCATAAATCTCCTGTAGTACCCAGCCAAACCCAAAAATCTCATGATGTCTATCGAGGAAGTGGATTTATTCTAGTTCTTTACTGCCTCTATCTTTTGTGAATCTACTAAAATACCTTCCTTAGATACTACATGACTCAGAAAAGGAACTAATTGTAACTAGAACTCACACTTGCTAAACTTAGCAAACAACTGATGATCTTTGAGAGTTTGCAGCCAACCCTCAAATGGCTTGCATGCTCCTCCTCACTCCTAGAGTAGATAAGAATGTCATCTACAAAGATAATGACAAACATATCCAAGTACTGCTTAAATACCCTATTCATCAAGTCCATAAATGTTGTAGGAGCATTCGTTAGTCCAAAATACATAACCACAAATTAATAGTGATCATATCGAGTTCTGAAGGCTGTTTTTGGAATGTCACACTCTCTAACTCTGAGCTGATAATACCCGAATCTGAGATCAATCTTTGAGAAATAGCTAGCACCGTGAAGCTAGTCAAACAAGTCATCAATCCTAGGGATGAGATACTTATTCTTGATTTTGACCTTGTTCAACTGACGGTAGTCGATACATATTCTAAGGGAACCATCTTTCTTATGGATGAAAAGGATTGGAGCACCCCAAGAAGAGATGTTGGGTCTGATAAAACCTCTACTAGAGACATTCTGTAAGGAGGAATAGTTATAGGCTACAAATCTGAGAGAAGGTCTATCCCAAAGTCAATCTCCCGCTCAAGAGGGACTCTGGGTAGATCCTCTGGAAAGACTCTAGATAACTCACTTACTACTAGAACTGGCTGAAGAGATGGGGTTTCAGACTCAGAATCCATAACCTGAACTATATGGTAGACATACCCCTTATATATCATTTTCCTATCCTTGAGATAAGATACAAAATGACCCTTCAATGATGGAGGACTACACTGCCACTCTAAAACAGGCTCATTAGGAAATTAAAATTTTATGACTCTGGTTCTACAGTTGACTGAGGCATAACAGGCATAAATCCAATCCATGCCAAGAATGATATCAAAATCTGTCATGTCTAATTCCCTAAATCCTCTTAGGTGACTCTATAGAGGATTGAGGTAGGGCAATTTATGGATAGCCTATTAGATAGGATTGACTCACCTACTAGAGTGGAAACATAAAAGGGTTCAAGGAGTTCTTTAGGACTTACTCTAAACTTGCAAGCAACATATGGGGTCACAAAGGGGACAATGAAGCCCCGGGGTCTAACAAAGCATAAATATCAAAGGAGAAAACTTGTAACATACCATTGACTACATAATGTGAGTCTCCTGGTCCTGGCAAGATGACATAGCATAGAGAGGATTTTGGCATTGACCGCTACCTGCACTAGAAGTGGCACCCTGCTGAGCTGTATGACCTACTAGAGCTACTAGAGTAGTACCCTTAGTCTTGCACCCTCCACTATTCTACCTGGATGAAGGGAAATCCTTGATCCTATGACCATCTTCCTGTATCCAAAACATCCACCTGAGCCATAGCGACACTCTCCCGGATGATTCTTACCACACTTGTTGCAAACAGAATGAGAAGTCTTTTTTACAAAATTTCCCTGAGAACGAGAGCATGTCATCCTAACTGTAGGATCATGTCTGGTCCTAGGTGTTGGGGATGGAGCACTAGTTAATGATAGCACTGGCCTTTATGACCTTTTCTGAAACAAAGACCAGTGTCCGCCTCCAGACCTCTGATGACTAAAAATCATATCCTCTGTTTGGGCCCTTTTGTTTTCCTTTGCCCTCTCTTTTAGCTTATTTTCCTCAATCAGCTGAGCAAGTGTCATGAGCTTGGAGATGTCTATATTCCCCAACAACATAGTCATCATATGTTACTTTTTCACCAAGTAGGATACACCATAAACAAACTTACTCATCTGGGCCCTCAGCTCGGCCACCATAACTGGAGCATACCTAGAGAGTTGAGTGAACTTCAGCCCATACTCTTGGACTGACATCGATCCCTGTCTCAAATTCATGAATTCTTTAGCCTTAGCCTCTCTCACCTGCCTTGGGAAGAACCTATCCACAAAAGCCTCAATGAAGCACTCACAATCCACATAAGTTGTAATCTTGTGGACCACATGAGCCCAAGTGCATGTCGCACCTCTACCGCATAGCAAACTAGAAGCCTAGGCAAACCTAGGGCATAAAAAGGTAGTGTGCAAAATGACATGCGATCTTCACCAAGACTGGTGTGAATTGCACGTCACGGTGCACCAAAGGTAAAATTGAATTTCAAATTAACCTAACCCATTGACCGACCCAATATGGAGATGACCTGGCCAACCTTTCTTCTTCTTTTTATTTTTAAATCACCACCCCCTTCTCTTTCTCCATATTTTCTCTTCAAATTTCTCAATCACTCTGCCAAATTCTCTCTAAATCCCTCTACTTCTCAAAGAAAAAAAAATCTTCTTCTTCTCCACCACAATCACCACCACCGCTCTTCCATGTTGCCATCATCATCTCTCCGAGCGAGTTGATTGGGTCACCATTGTTGCTTCCCAAAAGCTCTAATTTTAACTTTTCTCCACCTAATCTTCACATGTGGTAAGTTCTCCGATGTTAAATACTTGTTTTTATGATGGTTGGGAACTCATATTGTGAAGCATGCTTAGTAAAATTGCCATGTTGATTTTGGGTGAGATTCAAAAATTTTGGGTCCCCAATTTTGAATTGTATTTAGAATTTTGCTTAGTGTCAACTTGGTAGAACTTGAATTTTATTAATGCATGTTGATTGGTAGTGATTTTTTAGCCTTGAATTTTGTGTTTGGGGTGAAGTCTAAGTAACCCACTCGTGATTGATGCATGATTTGGCCCGATGATAGATTGGGTGATGTCGTTCTTAAGGGCAAATCATCTTTTGTCATGAGGTTTTGTTGAGAATAGTTTGGTGGGGATGAATCTTGCTACCTGTATGCCCATGATTCTTTGTTGAAGATTATCTTTGAGTGTATGATCTTGTGCGGGGAAGGCTTAATTATTGCTTCACTTGTTGGTGCTCATTCTTTCAAGTGAGGGCTTGATGTTCCTGATGATAGATGGGGTAACCTCCATCTTAAGGGAAGTCATTAAGTTCTTTTCTTTCTTGTTGATTTTGTCAATGGAAGTCCGGGAAAGTCTGAGTACCCGAATGTTAATGGTCATGATACCCCTTGCCTCTTTGTTTAATATTGTGGGTTTGTTGCATGGTGCCAAGTGCCTAAGCGCATCTTGCTCTACGGATCACATACGTAACTCACAAGAACACAAGGAACCAAAAATTCCAATTATGCCTTTGTGTGTTTTGCATGTGATGCATAGATCTTGATGCGTGGGTCGCATAAGGCATCGCACCATGTTTGAAAAAGAAAGCCAGTTCACTTCTTCGAGGGGTAAAGTTTGGTGCGACGCACACTTATATTGGTGCGGTCTGTACCAGCTTCACACCTCAGTGGAAAAACACCTGCAGGGTTCTGTTAGCTAGTGCAGAGGCACATGCAATGCGCATTTCCTCTGGTGCAGTTCATATATGGCTCACACAATCCAGCAGTCCCTTACTTTATTTTATTCTTCAGTGCATTCCATTCTTTTTAGTTGTTAACTTTTTTTTACCTTTTGTTTTTGTTTTTGTTTTTGGCTCACAATCTCTGTATGCAGAACATGTCTTCTAGCAGGGGTAATGCCGAAAGAGGTTCACGAAGTCCAACAGCTCCCTCCTCCCCCATTCCAACCTCAAAAGGGAAGAAGAAAACCTCATCTTCATGTACTCAAGTCTCCGAGGAGGAGAGAGTTCGGTTTAGAGTAGAAGGGATGAGGGTCATTTATGATCATGATATGGGTAGGACCTTCATCCCATAGCAAAGTTTTAACCTTGATACAGTGGGGTATAACCTTCCTAATATCCCAACTCAGTTTGCCAGCCATCAGTGGCAGCCATTTCATGAAGTGCCCAGAAACTACTACAAAGAGTTTGTCCGGGAGTTATTTGCCTCATATCAGGCCACGCAAGATACTAACGGCTACAAAGGAGGTTTTGAAACATTCCCCGTATTAGAGTTAGTCATTGTTTGAGGAAAGGAAATTAGGATCACTACGGCTTCTATTAATGCTATCTATTGGATAACTCCCATTGAACCAGCCCCTGAGCTCATAGCTAAGCTACTTCTCAAGCGCAAACCTCTCGAATGCGTTGCTCCTATCATTGTTCCTGATGAACCTCTCTGGGCAATTGTACAGGGTGAAATCCCATGCCTGTCTTTGTACTTTGAGGTGCTTCTTTGGTATGATTTTGTTCGCTCCCGCTTCATGCCTTCTTAAAATGACCAAAAGGTAACACATGATGGGGACATTTTTGTTGCCGCGATTATGGTGAGGGATTATATCAATATATGTGAGGTCATCACCTTAGTGATCAAAAGGAAGGATCATAGGGTTGGTGATATATTCCCCTTTCCAGTGCAAATCAGTAAACCTTTTGCACAAGATGGCATCCCTTACTTTGACTGTGATACTCCTATTATGGCCATTGGCACATTGGATCTTGATAAGAAAACTTATCGGGATGCCCCTTGTTTCAAAAGGCGTAGGGTAGAGGCACCGGTTGAAGTTGAGGATGATGACTCTGATGCTGAATTACATGATTCCTATCCTTCTCATCCTGCTTCAGAATCACACACCCCCACTGCCGATGCACCTAGATAGCCATTATATAAAAGTGGTCTTCAAGATATGGTTGACAAAATATACAACCACGAGAGGCAATTGAGGGACTTGTCAAATGATCTACCAAGATTGATTGAGAGGGTGATGAAGAGGGCCATCAAGGGAATTGTGGAGAGCGTGTCCACTCTTTGGAAAAGGGTGGATATTAGTGAGAAATTTGTCAAGACACTCTGGAAGGACATGTACAAGTCAGAAGAAAAAGTTCTGGTAGTAGAAGCAGATTTAACCACCTTACCTTCACCTCATCACAGGCGTGGCCCCATGGACGAGTTATTGGAAGCTTATGCAGATGATGAGGAGGAGCTACCTAGTAATGAGGATGCATAGTTAGATGATGAGGCAGCAACTACAAATGATGATGATGAGGCATAGTCCTCCAGGGAGTTCAACCTTCCCTCCTTTGAGCTAATAGCATTGAGGGCAATGCTTCTTTTATGGGGAGGGGGTGGCATTACTTGCTTTTTGTTGATTTTCCGTGATTGTTCTTGAGATATTATTTTTATTGCCCTTGTCAGGCCTTGTTGACATTTTTAGTTCTGCTAGATTTTATTTGGCCCTTGTCAGGAATATTTTGGATGATTATTGCCTTTGTTGGGCCCTTTTTTTTCTTATGTTAGTTGTTTTGAGCTTAATTATGCCCTTGTCGGGCTTGATTTTCATTTTGTTGTGTTGTTGGGTTAGTCTTACGTGACTTATTATTTTACTACCCGTGCTTTGCAAATGCGCTAAAGTCCTACGCCGAGGCTTGTTCTTAAATGAATCATGAGTGGTCAATTTGGATATCACCTTGTTAATAGTTGTTTAGCAATAAACTCTGAGGGTTTTCTTAATACCACGGTTCTTTCCCAAGGAGCAAAAAATTTGTTTATTTTCTTTTTCTTTTGTTTTGTGTCAAACTGGATTGGTGTTTCCCTATAATAGATTGAGAGACAACTTTCTTAAGGGAAAATGCCAAGTTTTAGTTTAAAATTGAGTTCGTAGTTGCTTGTCTTGAAATGGGCCCATCGAAGAAAAAAAATCTTGGCAAGTTGTTTTTGGAAATAAAAGGAAGAAGGGAAATGAAATTTTGAGGAAAAGCATTCTTCTGTCATGACTTTTACACTCCTGCTTTGGCTTGATTTACTCACAAATGAGTGTGTATTGAACTCGAAATAGCTTGTCGAAAGTCATTTGTCCCAATTGATTTAAAGACTAATGAGAGAAGTCTTGTGGCATGATGCCTTGTGTGGTGAGGTTTTACCTTGATTCTCGTACATGCGTGTCATCTAGAAATTTCCTCAAATATGATTCAAGGTGAAATTCTAGGTGTGACCGAGCTTGGAATATTACCTTAGGCCCTTTTTGATAGCTACTTCACCCAAATGACTTCCCTCAACATCAATCCTAGTGAACCCCTTTGAGCTTGTGACAGTTCTTTGGCACCTTGTTTAACACCTTGACCTTTTTGGAACCTCTATCTTGGCACCCCTCCTCCTTTTTGGGGTGTATGTGATTAAATGAGGAGAAGAAAAGAAATGCACTTCAAGTGCAAGGTAGCACCTTAAGTTTGAATTGAAAATTACTCCAAAGATCAATCCAGTAAGCAAAATGAAAAGCAAGAATAGGTGCTACCAAATAAAGGTGATACAAGGAATTGAATGATCATGATTGAAAAGGAGAATCTTGGGTTGTGTGAGGGAGAAATATGGTGAAGTTAAAATTTAAAAATGTGAGCGTTGTTTTAAATGATAACAAAGCGCATTAGGGAGGTGTAGTCACATGAACCAAATGCTTTCCTCACCTTAGCCCTAGCCAACATCATAACCCACAAGTCCTTGGTGATTTCAAGCTTGGCTACCCTACATTAGTGGCGATGTACATAAATGGAAAGCCTATGATTTGACGTATGTGCACTTGAACTTCCTTGATAGAGTGAGAGTCTTCTTGGTTCTCCTATAATCCCTTGTTTTAAAAATTGCATGATTGTGAGTGAGATTCTCTCTTGTGGTGAGTAGCATCATGCACTCAAATTGAAACACAAAGTCTCTATTTCAATTGAAAGAAATGAATGAGACAAGTTGTATGGCAAATCTCGAGGAAAACCTTGACGGTCCATGCCAATGACCTGAGAAGCTTAAATGTCATGTTTTAAATGACAAAATTCCCTGATTTTAAATGAGAAATGAAGTCCTTTTTGAAAAGGTTTTGAAATGACCAATTGCCTTGATATTGTGGTGGTTCAAATTGAGATGAGCATTGTAGTTGAGCCTTTTTGTTTAAGTCTTTTTGTTTATTCTTTTTCTTGATTTTTAGCATAGATTAGTCTTTTGTGCCTTGATTGAGTCTAGAGCGTAATTCATACCTTGCCTTGTGAGTATCTTGCTTGAGGATAAGCAATAGTTCAAGTTTGGGGTTTTGATAAGTCAAAAATCTGCCAATTTATTGAGCCTTTATCCGTTAATTATTGTTATGTTTTGAATAGATTTAGAGGTTCTTATGGCCTTTATTGGTGTCTATGCAGGTACTTGTGAACAAAGATGGAAAATAAGGAAATGGACCCAAAAAGAGCTTAAAAAGAGTGAATTGTGAAGTGATCAAAAAGGATGGAGATTCTGCCTTGACATGTGGCGCTTGTGAAATACGCACAAGCCTTGGTGCATTCCGCGCCTCTCACCACATAGAGCCTTGAATCAACTGAAGGATCTGTTATGAGGTGCGGTCGTTGTGCGATGTGCACAACTCATGGCGCGAACCTCACCTCCTTCGCACGAGATCTCCTAAGTCAGCTGAGTCACTGGTTCAGCTGAAGAGGGTGTGCAATGCGCATATGTTGATGTGCAAACCGCATGTCGCGCCGCACACCACTCGAAGGGCATTTTTGTCCTAAAATTTAGTGACATTTTGGGAAACTATTTAAACCTATTTTAGGCATAATTGTAAATACAATTCTTCAGTTCTGAATACTCTTGAGTAGTTTTATCTTTGAGAACAAATTTCCTCTCTAAGAAGAAGAAGAGGATTTCAATCAATTCTCTCTTCCAATTCTTAGTTCACCATTTGTGTACAAAACTGAGCTTAGATATTGAAATTACACTTGAATGAAGAGGAATTTGACTTACCCACTTGGTATATCTCTTTTCTTTAGTATGAGTAGCTAATTTCATTGTCTAGGGATGTGTTGATAATGGGTGCTTTACAAATGGGTGTGGGTGTTGCTAATTCTTGCTTATAATTGCTTATTAGACATAGGTCTAGTAGTTTCACCAAGTTTTAATCCTAAAATTGGTGGTTGCAAACATTGATTTTCCTTACTTGGTTATGTTGTTGCTTGAAAGAGAATTTCATAACTTCGTATGTGAAATTACTAGTGGAAACTTGGGGCTTCTATTTAGATTGAGGCTAGAAATAGCTCATATCGATAGAGTCACCCATTTAAGGGTCTAAGCTAGAAATAGTATGACCTCCCTAAGCTTTAGCTTGGTTCTTTATTATTAAACTGATAGTACTTTTACCGAGGCTTCCAAACATATGGTTGTTGATCGAGAGATGAACAGCCATACCTAAAACCAAGTCTACCTATGTCAATGAGCGAGAATTTACGTGAATAGGCAATCACCCTATCCCACACTAGAGTCCCATTGGACGCACATCCCTAGTCGTCTACTCTCATTTGTATACCCGTTTTACTTTACTGTCTTGCTTGAATTGAGATTATTGTGACAGAATCCCAATTAACCCCAATCCTTTACTTTCATGTTTTAAACACTTACTCTTAGTGAAGTTGTTTCATTACAATCATTATTGTGCTATCTATAAGTCTTTGTGGGTACAACCCCGACATCTGTTGGGTACTTATAAATGTTTTTTGCTTCACGATCATTGATACCTCTATCTTGGAGAGTATGTTCGAGCGTTTATCGAAAATAGCGCCATTGTCGGGGACTTGATTTGATAGCTATTTTTTATTATAGATTTGAAATCACTTAGAAAGTGCTTGTTTCTTTTACTTTTGTTTGTTGTTTGTGTTGTGATTGAGCAACCTAGCCTATGAGCGAGGCAAACGATAACGAGAGCAATGACAGCTTCATGGATGCAAATGTTGTTGAGCATGTGTTGCAAGGGGGTGTGGGTGCAATCTGCCTACCCCCCACGGTGGAAAATATTGTCTTTCACGTTACTAGCACCATGCTCCACTTGATCCAAATAAAGGGCATGTTTGGTGGAGCAGCACATGAAGATGCCAATCAGTATATTCAAAATTTTCTGGAGATTTTCCAACCATTCATATTTAAAAAATATCTCCCAAGAATCCATCTGATTACGCCTATTCCCTTTTTCCTTGACGGGGGAAGCCAGGCGTGGTTGGAAGAATTGCCGGATAGATCTATCACATCTTGAGCCGAGATAGGTGAGGCATTTACATCGAGATTCCTTCCTCCATCTCGAATGATGCAGCTAAGAGACGAGATTACCAAGTTTAGGTAACTCCGGATGAGCCTCTACATGAGGCTTGGTTAAGGTTCAAAAAGAATCTTGTATTGTGTCCGAACCATGAGTTATCGGTCAACGTATTGCTCCAAAGCTTCTATCGGTCGTTGAACTCTATGAATAAGTCGGTGGATAACAACCTTGGAGGTGGCACCTTTATGGACTTAGAGTTTCCTATTGCCTCGACTTTATTAGAGCGAATGACCAAGACCAAGCAAGATTGGCATACGAGAGAGGCAGATGTGCCAATTTCGGTAGCTCCCTCATCCATCTTGACCAATGAAATAATAAAAAGGGATGAGAAGAGGGATGAGTCAATGGACAAGATGATGACTCAAATTGATTTGATGGCCAAGCATGTAATAGGAGCAGGTGGTGTGAAAGCTGTGATTGTGGTGAGTACACCAGAAATTAAAGCAAGTGATGATAAGTGGATGATAGTTGTAGATGGTAAACTGTGTTTTGTGTCGGCTGGTTCTTGTCCAGAGTATTATTGCCTGAGGGAAGAGAACCAAGGTTGGATCAGAGATAAGGAAAGGGATGGAAATTGGAGAGATATAGATAAGGATGGTGATCGATTCAATCACCGAAGCTCAAATCCCTATGTGCCTCCAAACAAAGAAGACTCTCTCAACCAACCAGCCACAAGCAACCCCGGTCATTCTAAACTCAAGGACATGTTGTCGTTGGTTCTCAAAAAGGTGGATACAACCAATACCAGAGTGAGTGAGCTAAAAAGTGAGGTTTTAATACTTCATCAAACTGTGAGTTCTCACTCAGCCTCGATCAAGCATCTTGAGGCCCAAATGAACCACCTCTCGACCCAAATGAACCAGAGGATAAATGGGACGCTGCCCAGTGATACCATCACCAATCCAAAGAACAACTGATTGAGGTACTTTTGTCGAGCAACGATGTTAAATCAAGCGCTGCTTAAGAGGCAACCCAAGTTTCTTTACTTTGTTTTTTAGTTATCTTTTGTTGTTTTTGGTGTATTTTTAGGGAATGCATGGAGAAAAAAAAATTGACAAGTGAAAACAGGGAAAAATGGGTTGTGCGGAGGACCGTGCGGAACGCACAAATAATTGTGCATATCGCACAGCTCACCGCATGCAAAAATAGAAGGCCTGGGAGAAAATCAACCTATAGGAGGCAATATGCGCTGGGCCGTGCAGACCGCATGAGCCCAAGTGCGCGTCCCACCTCTATCGCATGGCGAACCAGAAGCCTGAGCAAACCCAAGGCATAAAAAGGGAGTGTGCAAAATGACATACGGTCCACACCAAGGCTGGTGTAAATCATACATCGCGGCATACCAAAGGTAAAATTGAATTTTTAATTGACCGACCCGGCCCGGAGATTACCCGGCCAACCTTTCTTCTTCTTTTTATTTTTAAACTGCCACCCCCCTTCTCTTCTTCCATATTTTCTTTTCAAACTTCTCAATCACTCTCCCAAATTCTCTCTAAATCCCTCTACTTCTCAAAAAAAATTATTTTTCTTCTTCCCTACAATCACCACCACCGCTCTTTCGTGCCACCACCGTCGTCTCTCTGGGCAATTTGATTGGGTCACCATTGTTGCTTCCCAAAAGATCTAATTTTACTACTCTCCACCTAATCTTCACTTGTGGTAAGTTTCCCGACGTTAAATACTTATTTTAATGAAAGTTGGGAACTCATATTGTGAAGCATGTTTAGTAGAATTGTCATGTTGATTTTGGGTGAGATCCAAAAATTTTGGGTCCCCAATTTTGAATTGTATTAAGAATTTTTCTTAGTGTCACCTTGGTAGAACTTGAATTTTGTTAATGCATGTTGATTGGTAGTGATTTTTTAGCCTTGAATTATGTGTTTAGGGTGAAGTCTGAGTAACCCACTTGTGATTGATGCATGATTTGGCCCGATGATAGATTGGGTGACGTCATTTGTAAGGGCAAATCATCATTTGCATAGTTCCAAGTGCCTAAGCATATCTTGCTCTACGGATCACATACGTAACTCACAAGAACACAAGGAACCAAAAATTCCAATTATGCCTTTTTGCGTTTTGCATGTGATGCATAGAACTAGATGTGCGGGTCGCACAAGGCATCGCACCATGTTTGAAAATGAAGTCCAGTTCATTACTTCGAGGGGCAAAGCTTGGTGCGATGCGCACTTATGTTGGTGCGGTCCGAACCAGTTTCGTATCTCAGTGAAAAAACTCTTGCAAGGTTACATTAGCTAGTGTGGAGGCACATACGTCGCGCATTTCCTCAAGTGTGATTTACATGTGGCTCACATGAGCTAGCAGTCCCCTACTTTGTTTTCTACTTCACTGCATTCCATTCTTTTTAGTTGTTAACTTCTTTTTAGGTTTTATTTTTATTTTTGGCTCACAATCTATGTATGCAGAACATGTCTTCTAGTAGGGGTAATGTTGAAAGGGGTTCACGAAGGCCAACAGCTCCCCCCTCCTCCATTCCAGCCTCAAAGGGGAAGAATAAAGCCTCATCTTCGTGTACTCAAGTCATCGAGGAGAAGAGAGTTGGTTCGGCGTAGAAGGGATGAGGGTCATTTATGATCGTGATATGGGTAGGACCTTTAACCCAGAGCAAAGTTTTAACCTTGATGCAATGGGGGATAACCTATCTAACATCCCACCTTAGTTTTCCAGCCGTCAGTGGAAGCCATTTCAAGATGTGCCCAGGAACTACTACAAGGAGTTAGTCCAGGAATTCTTTGCCTTATAGAAGTCCATGCAAGATGCTAAGGGATACAAAGGGGGTTGTGAAACATTCCTCGCATTAGAGTCAGTCATTATTTGAGGCAAGGAAATCAGGATCACTCCGGCTGCTATAAATGCTATCTATTGGAGCACTCCCATTGAACCAGCCCCTGAGCTCATGTCTAAGATACTTCTCAAGTGCAAACCTCTTGAATGGGCTGCTCCTACTGATGACCCTCTCTGGGCTACTATAGGGGGTGAAATCCCACGCTTGTCTTTGTACTTCAAGGCGCGCCTTTGGTATGATTTTGTTCGCTCCCGCTTTATGCCTTCTTAGAACGACCAAAAAGTCATGCATGATGGGGCCATTCTGGTAGCCGCAATCATGGTGGGGGATCATATCAACATTGGTGAGTTCATTACCTTAGTGATCAAAAGAAAGGCTCATAGGGGTGGTGATGCATTTCCCTTTCCAGTGCTAATTAGTAAACTTTGTGCACAAGTCGGCGTCCTTTACTTTGACTATAATGCTCTTATTCTGGCCATTGGTGCATTGGATCTTGATAAGAAAACTGATCGGGATGCCTCTCATTTCAAAAGACGTAGGGTAGAGGCATCTGTGGAAGTTGAGGATGATGACTCTTATGCTAAACTACATGATTCCTCTTCTTCTCATCCTACTTCAGAAGCACATACCCCCACTGCCGATGCACCTAGAGAGCCATTATCTAAAAGTGGTTTTCAAGATATGGTTGACAAAACATACAACCATGAGAGATAATTGAGGGACTTGTCGAATGATCTACCAGGAATGATTGAGAGGGCGGTGAAGAGGGCTATCAAGGGAGTTGTGGAGAGCGTGTCCACTCTTTGCAAAAGGGTGGATATTTGTGAGAAATCTGTCAAGACACTTTGGAAGGACCTCAACAAGGCAATAGGTAAAGCTCCGGTAGTAGAAGCAGATTTAACCACCTTACCTTTACCTCATCGCAGACGTGGCCCCATTGATGAGTTATTGGTAGCTTATACAGATGATAAGGAGGATCTACTTGGTAATAAGGATGCGGAGTTGGATGATGATCAGGATCCAGTTTTTCAGAGATTTCTCTGTGACTCCACACTTACTTCACACTCCTAAAAGGGTAGTGCTGGCCCAAGTGGACAGACCTTAGATGATAAGGCAGTAGCTGCAGATAATGATGATGAGGCATAGTCCTCCAGGGAGTTCCACCTTCCCTCCCTCAAGCTAATAGAATTGAGGGCAATGCTTCTTTTATGGGGAGGGGGTGGCATTACTTGCTTTTTGTTAGTTGCCCATGATTAATCTTGAGATATTGTTTTAATTGCCCTTGCGGGCCTTGTTGACATTTTTAGTTCTTCCAGATTTTATTTTGCCCTTTTCGGGCATATTTTGGATGATTGTGATGCTTATTGCCCTTGCTGGGCTCTTTTTTTTCTTATGTTTGTTGTTTTGAGCTTAATTGTGCCCTTGCCGGGCTTGATTATTTTTTGGTTGTGTTGCCGGGTTGGTCTTACATGCCCTCTTGTTTTACTACCCGTGCTTTTCAAATGCGTTGAAGGCCTACGCTGAGGCTTGTTCTTAAATGAATCATGAGTGCCCAATTTGGATATCGCCTTGTTAATAGTAGTTTAGCAATAAACTCCAAGGGTTTTCTTAATACCACAGTTCTTTCCTAAAGAGTAAAAGTTTTTTTTATATTCTTTTTCTTTTGTTTGTGTCAAACTGAGTTGTTGTTTCCTTATGATAGATTGAGAGGAAATTTTCTTAAGGGAAAATGCCAAGTTTTAGTTTAAAATTGAGTCTGTAGTTGTTTGTCTTGAAATGGGACCATCGGAAAAAAATAATCTTGGCAAGTTGTTTTTGGAAATAAAAGGAAGAAGGGAAATGAAATTTTGAGGAAAAGCATTCTCCTATCATGATTTGCACACTCTTGCTTTGGATTGATTGACTCACAAACGAGTGTATAATGAACTCAGAATAGCTTGTCGAAAGTCATTTGTCCAAATTGATTTTGAGACTAATTAGAGAAGTGTTGTGGCATAATGTCTTGTGTGGTGAGGCTTTACCTTGATTCTCGTGCATGCGTGTCATCTAGAAATTTCCCTGAATGTGATTCAAGGCAAAATACTAGGTGTGACCGAGCTTGGAAGATGACCTAAGGCCCTTTTTGATAGCCACTTTACCCAAATGACTTCCCTCAACATCAATCCTAGTGAACCCCTTTGAGCTTGTGACCATTCTTTGTCACCTTGTTTAACACCTTGACCTTTTTGGAACATCTATCTTGGCACCCATCCTCCCTAATTGCTTGGAAGTGAAATGTAGGCTAAATGCCTAAGTTTGGGGGGGAATGAAAAAGACAACATAGGAAAATGCCTAAGTTTGGGGGTTTATGTGATCAAATGAGGAGAAGTAAAGAAATGCACTTCAAGTGCAAGGTAGCATGTTTGAATTGGAAATTACTCCAAAAGATAAATCCAATGAGCAAAATGAAAAGCAAGAATAGGTGCTACCAAATAAAGGTAATACAAGGAATTGAATGATCATGATTGAAAACAAGAAGCTTGGGTTATGTGGGGAGAAATAAGGTGGAGTTGAAATTTAAGAATGTGAGGGGTGTTGGAAATGATAACAAAAAGCATTAGGGAGGTGTAGTCATATGAACCAAATGATTTCCTCACCTTAGTCCTAGCCAACATCGTAACCCACAAGTCCTTGGTGATTTCGAGCTTTGCTACCCTACATTAGTGGCGATGTACATAAAGAGCAAGCCTATGGTTCGACGTGTGTCCACTTGAACTTGCTTGAGAGAGTGAGAGTCTTCTTGGTTCTCCTCTAATCCCTTGTTTTGAAAATTGCATGATTGTGAGTGGAATTCTCTCTTGTGGTGAGTGGCATCATGCACTCGAATTGAAACACGAAGTATTTATTTCAATTGAAAGGAATGAATGAGACAAGTTGTGTGGTGAATCTTGAGGCAAACCTTCACGATCCATGTCAATGACTTGAGAATCTTAAATATCTTGTTTTGAATGACAAAATTCCCTTGATTTTGAATGAGAAATGAAGTCCTTTTTTAAAAGGTTTTGAAATGACCAATTGCCTTGATATTGTGGTTGTTCAAATTTAGATGAGCATTGTAGTTGAGTCTTTTTGTTTGAGTCTTTTTGTTTATTCTTTTTCTTGATTTTTAGTATAGATTAGTCTTTTGTGCCTTGATTCAGTCTAGAGCATAATTCATTCCTTGCCTTGTGAGTATCTTTCTTGAGGACAAGCAATAGTTCAAGTTTGGGGGTTTGATAAGTCGGTAATATACAAACTTATTGAGCCTTTATCCATGAATTATTTCTATATTTTGAATAGATTTAGAGGTTCTTATGGCCTTTATTGGTGTCTATGCAAGTACTTGTGATCATAGATGGAAAAGAAGGAAATGGACCCAAAAAGAGCTTAAAAGGAGTGAACTGTGAAGTGATCAAAAAGGATGGAGATTCTTCCTTGAGATGCAGTGCTTGTGTGACACGCATAAGCCTTGGTGCATTCCGTACCTCTCACCACATGGAACCTTGAATCGACTGAAGGATTTGTTATGAGGTGTGGTCATTGTGCGACATGCATAACTCATGGTGCAAACCACACCTCTTTTGCACGAGATCTCCTAAGTCAGTTGAGTCACTGGTTCAACTGAAGAGGGTGTGCGATGCGCACATGCTGACGTGCGAACTGCACGTCGCGTCACACACCACCCGAAGAGAATTTTTGTCCAAAAATTTAGTGGCATTTTGGGAAAGTATTTATAACCATTTTAGGCACAATTGTAGATACAATTCTTCAGTTCTAAATACTCTTGAGTAATTTTAACTTTGAGAACAAGTTTTTTCTCTAAGAAGAAGAAAAGGGTTTCAATCAATTCTCACTTCCAATTCTTAGTTCACCATGTGTGTACAAAACTGAGCTTAGATATTGAAATTACACTTGAATGGAGAGGAATTTGACTCACCCACTTGGTATATCTTTTTCCTTTAGTATGAGTAGCTAATTTCATTGTCAAGGGATGTGTTGATAATGGGCTCTTGACAAATGGGTGGGGCTATTGCTAATTCTTGCTTATAATTGCTTATTTGACATGGGTCTAGTAGTTTCACCAAGTTTTAATCCTAAAATTCATGGTTGCAAACATTGATTTTCCTTACTTGGTTATGTTGTTGCTTAAAATAGTATTTCATAACTTTGGATGTGAAATTACTAGTGGGAACTTGGGGCTTCCATTTAGATTGAGGCTAGAAATAGCTCATATCGACGGAATCACTCATTTAAGGGTCTAAGCTAGAAATAGTATGACCTTCCTAAGCTTTAGATTGGTTCTTTGTTGTTAAACCAATAGTGCTTTAATCGAGGTTGTCATACATGTGGTTTTTGATCGAGAGATGAACAACCATACGTAAAACCAAGGCTACCTATGTCAATGAGCTATAATTTGTGTAAATAGGCAATCACCCTATCCCATACTAGAACCCCGTTAGACGCACATCCCTAGTCATCTATTCTCATTTGTATACCCATTTTACTTTACTGTCTTGCTTGAATTAATATTATTGTGACAGAATCTCAATTTCCCCAATCCTTTACTTTCATGTTGTAAACACTTACTCTCTTAGTGAAGTAATTTTATTACAATCATCATTGTGCTATCTACAAGTCTCTATAGGTACGACCTCGACATTCGTTGGGTACTTATAAATGTGTTTTGCTTGACGATCGTTGATACCTCCATCTTGAAGATTATTTTTGAGCATTTATCACCTGCTCGTGGTTCCTGAGGGATTTATGACCCTCAGGTCTGAGCTTCACGACACCAGTCCATGGTCCTTAGACCATTCCACGGTCCGTGGAAACTGGTCGTGGTTTCTGGGAACTTGCTGGGCCTCAGGTCTGAGTTCCACAAATGGAATCCACGACTCGTGGACTGTTCCACGGTCCATGGTTCTAACTCATGAAATTGACCCGCAACTTGTTGGCCTCTGACTAAGTTCCACGGAGGGTTTCCACGACCCGTGAACCCTTCTATGGTCTGTGGAAACCATCCGTGGTTATGAATGAGACTTGGAAAATTTTATTTTCTTATTTTTTCTGAGTTGGTTCTAGGCTTAGAATTTGTAGGGTGTTACAATATCTCCCCCTTGGGATCATTCATCCTCGAATGAAGACTAAACAAGCTGAGTTTGGAGGGAAAGAGTTACAATTTCTACCAACTGAGTGCTAGAAGCTGATATTTGACTGAATTGAGCTCTAAGGATATGGAAAGATACTGAAAATGCTGGAATAGCTAAGGAAACATAATATCAGGACTCAGAGTAAATTGAGGAATTGGGAAGGAACTATTACCTCAAGATAAAGCTGAATCAGAAGGGAAGAGGTGGGTGTACTTGGTCATCATGGTTGATTCTGCTGCCCAAGTAGCTCCCTCAACTGACTGGTTCCTCCAAAGGACTTTTACCAAAGCGACTTTCTTGTTTCTCAGCCTCCAAATCTGATGATCAAGAATTTGAACTAGGACTTCTTCGTAAGTGAGGATATCCTTCATTCCCACACTTTCTAAGGGCATAACTAAAGCTGGGTCACCAATGCATTTCTTCAACAATGATATATGAAAGACCGGGTGCATCGATGCTAAGTTTGTGGGCAACTCTAACTCATAAGCCACCTTGACAACTCTCCACAGAATTCTATAAGGACCTACATATTGTGGAATAAGCTTCCCCTTCTTACCGAACCTCATCACACCCCTCATGGGTGATACCTTCAGAAAAACCCAATCATCAACCTCAAACTCTAGCTCCCTTCTTCTCACATGTGCATAAGATTTTTGATGACTTTGAGCTGCCTTCAACCTTTATCTAATAAGTTGAACCTTATCCATAGTCTCATGGACTGAATCTAGCCCTATCAAAGTTGTTTCACCAACCTCAAACCAGCCTATAGGTGATCTACATCTCCGCCCATAAAGTGCCTCATACGGGGCCATCTGAATGCTAGAGTGAAAACTGTTATTATAGAAAACTCTATAAAAGGTAATAGATCATCCCAATTACCTTTGAAGTCGATTACACAAGCTCTCAATATATCCTCTAAAGTCTGAATGGTATGCTCTGCTTGACCATTTGTCTGCGGGTGAAAGGTTGTGCTAAGATTAACCTGAGTATCAAGACCTTTCTAAAACAATCTCCAAAACTGAGATGTGAATTGAGTACCACTATTTGAGATGATGGATAAAGGAACTCTATGCAACCTAACTATCTCACGGATGTAGAGTCTGGCATAGTCCTCTACTGAATCGGTAGTTTTGACAGCTAAGAAGTGGGTTGTCTTAGTCACCTTGTCTACAATCACCCAAATAGAATTATGCTGCCTGCGAGTATGAGGTAAGCCTGCAATGAAGTTCATATTGATGACCTCCCACTTCCAAGTAGGAATGTCCATCTCCTGAGTTATACCACCAGGTCGCTAATTTTCTACCTTCACTTGCTGATAGTTGGGACATTTAGCCATAAAATCAGCAATGTCCCTCTTCATACCATTCTACCAATAGACTTCCCTTAGGTCACTGTACATATTGGTGGCAGTAGGATGGACGGAATACCTAGAGCTATGAGCATCTGCCAAAATTTGTTCCCTTAAATCACCTACATTAGGAACACATAGCCGACCCTGATAACGAAGTACACCATCTCCCCTTTGGAGAAAACCTCTACTCTCTGCTGCTGGACAGCACCCTTCAGCTACAGTAAGATGGGATGATTGTATTGCTTTTTCTTCACCTAGGCTACCAATGAAGACTCTGACCCATTTTGAACAATGACACCACCTTCTAATGAATTTGTGAGGCGAACCCCTAACCAAGCAAGACTGTGAACATCCTTGGCTAATTCCTTCTTTCCATCCTCAACCTGTGACACACTACCATGGACAACCTGCTAAGTGCATCAGCTACTACATTGGCCTTACCCGGATGGTAAAGCACACTCATGTCATAGTCCTTGAGGAGCTCTAACCACCTTCATTTGAAAAGATTCAACTCCTTTTACGTGAACAGATATTGCAGGCTCCTATGACCAGTAAATATATCTACATGGACACCATACAAGTAATGTCTCCAAATTTTCAAGGCAAAGACTATTGCTTTTAACTCAAGATCATGCATCGGGTAGTTCTTCTCATGAGACTTAAGCTATCTGGAGGCATATGCTATGACTTTACCATGCAACATCAGAGCACAACTTAGTCCAACTCTGGATGTATGACAATATACTACGAAACCATCTGAACCCTCTGGTAGAGTCAAAACTGGGATTGTGGTCAATCTAGTTTTCAACTTCTGGAATTTCCTCTCACACTCATCTGACCACTGGAACTTGACCTTCTTTTGAGTCAACTTAGTCAATGGACAAGCTATGGATGAAAATCCCTCAATAAATCTCCTATAGTAACTAGACAAACCTAAAAAGATTCTAATGTCTGTCAGAGAAGTGGGTCTAGGACAATTCTTTATTGCCTCTATCTTCTGAGAATCCACTCGAATATCCTCCTTAAACACTACATGACCCAGAAAGGCAACTGACTGCAACCAAAACTCATACTTGCTGAATTTGGCGAATAACTGGTGATCCTTGAGAGTTTACAACACCACTCTCAAATAACTAGCATGCTCCTCCTCACTCTGCGAGTAGACTAGAATATCATATATAAAAACAATAACGAATATGTCCAAATACTTCTTGAACACCCTGTTCACCAAGTCTATAAAAGCTGAAGGACCATTCGCTAATCCAAAAGACATGACTACAAATTCATAGTGACCATACCAAGTCTTGAAGGCTGTCTTTGGAATGTCACACCCACTAACTCTTAGCAGATGATAACCGGATCTGAGGTCAATCTTAGAGAAGTAGATGGCACCCTGAAGCTGGTTGAGCAAGTCGTTAATCCTGGGGATGGGATACTTATTCTTGATTGTGACTTTGTTCAACTGGCATTAGTCTATGCACATCTTGAGGGAACCGTCTTTCTTATGCACGAAGAGAACTGGAGCACCCCATAGAGAGATGCTAGGTCAGATAAAACCTTTATCTAGGAGGTCCTTGAGTTATTCTTGCAACTCCTTAAGTTCAGCTGGAGCCATTTTGTAAGGAGTAATTGATATAGGCTACATATCTCGAAGAAGGTCTATCCCAAAGTCGATCTCCCGCTCAGGAGGGACTCTAAGCAGATCTTTAAGAAACACCTTTGGAAATTCACTAACAATCGAAACTGACAGGAAACGTAGGGTTTCGAACTCAGAATCCTTAACTCGGACTATATGGTAGATGTAACCCTTTGAGATCATCTTCCTAGCTTTGGGGTAAGATATGAAATGACATTTTGATGTTGGAGGACTACCCTGCTACTCTAAGACAGGCTCATTTGGAAACTGGAATTTACGACTCTGGTTCTACAGTCGACTGAGGCATAACAGGCATGTAGCCAATCCATGCCAAGAATGACATCGAAGTCGGTCATATCTAACTCTACTAAATCTGCTGAGGTGATTTTATGAAGGAATGAAACTGGGAAATCTCTATACACCCTCTTAGCTAGGACTGACTCACCAACTACAGTAGAGACTAGGATGGGTTCTAGGAGTTTTTCAAAGCTAACTCTAAATTTACATACATCATAAGGGGTCACAAAAGATAGGGAAGCCCCTAGATCTAACAAGGTATAAACATCAAGAGAGAAAACTGATAACATACCAGTGACTACCTCTGGTGAACTCTCCTGATCCTGGCGTGATGACATGGCATAGAGATAATTCTGACGCTGACCGTCACCTATACCAGAAGTAGTACTCTGTTGAGATATGCAACCTACTGGAGCTGCTGAAGTGGTAGACTGATCCATGTTACCTCCTTGTCCCTGCCTGGCAGAAGGGCACTCTTTCAATCTATGGCCAAGCTGACCACACCCAAAACACCCCTCTCTGCCAGCAAAATAATAGTCCAAATAGTTCTTACCACACTTTGGGCATACTAGAAAGGTGCGTTTACCTGAAACACTGCCCTAAGACTTAGAGCCTGCTGCACGCCTTTTCTAATCTTTTTGAGGCCTAAGAGACAGAGAACTAGTTGATGAAGGTGTTGGGGCTGCAGACCTCTGCTAAAATTATGAGTGATTTCCATCGCCTGACCTCTGCTGAAAATATTCATAGTTGCCTGTCCTAGCCTTTTTGTTATCCCTAGACATCTTCTTAACCCATCCTTCTCAACCTGCTGAGCATGGGTCACCAGTCTAGAGACATCCATATCCCCCAATAGCATAACATTCATGTACTCCATTTTTACTAAATTAAATACCCCATACAAGAACTTGGCTATTTATGCCCTCAGATCGGCCATCATAGATGGGGCATACCTAGAAAGTTGAGTGAACTTCAACCCATATTCCTGGACTGACATCGATTTCTGCCACAAATTCATAAACTCTTGGGCCCTAGCCTCCCTAAACACCCTCGGGAAGAACCTATCCATAAAGCTCCAGTAAAACACTCTTATGTCACAGAAGCTGCATTCACACCCCTACTGTCTTTTCACCGAGTGAACTATATATTAGCCACATCCTTGAGTTGATAGGATACTAACTCAACACTATCAGCACCAATCACTTGCAATACCTCCAAAATCTTCTTGATCTCATCAATGAAATTCTGTGGGTCTTCACCAACCTTTGACCCTAGAAACTCTAGCAATTCATACAAATAAAATCTCAAACTTGAGCTGCAGCTGTTCCACCATTTAGGTTTGCAGGAATTAGGGCCTGCTGATTAGCGTGATTGGCTATAGTTTGACCCAACAACTAGATTGCATTATGGAACTCCACATTCGTAACCTCATGGTTCAGGGCTGGAGGATTAATGTTACAATTTGAGGTGTTAGATCTGTGAGGAGGCATGATTTGAAATGCATAACAAATGGATTAGAGAGGAGAAACTGAATTAAACTCCATCGCATGATAAAGATATTGAAAGAAATAAAGTTTTTCTTAGAACAACTCGTAGCCTCTCTCTCATATGTGTGGTGCACTTCACACCCATGAAAGAGACTCTACTTAGTATAGTTCTTAGACACCCTAGGACTCTTGAACCTGATGTTCTGATACCAAGTTTGTCATGACTCGAGGCTAGCCTCTAGATGTAACACGGGACCTAGGATCATAAGTGACGCCAAGCAAACCCTGAATTTGGCATATCACAAGCATTCTAAAATAACTCTTAACAAGTGGAAGCATACCTGAATAAAACATATAATCTAAAGAGAATTCAACTGAGAACATCTAAGATAAATAACTGTTTGAAATGCACAATAACCCAAATCAACTGAATCTGAGTCTATGTCTGAAAGCCTCTAATACTGATGAGCTGCTAGGACAAGCCCCCAGCTAACTCTAAATACTGGAAATAAGAACAAACTGACTAACTCAAAAAGTATAAAGAAATGTCCTTGGATGATGAGGACTCACCATAGCCTATCACTAATATGGCATCGGAGAAAGCTAATCACGAGGCTGAAGCTGAGAACCTGAACCTGTATCATGATAGGATGCAGCATATTCAGTATGCATTAGTACTTCGGATGTACTGAGCATGAGGGATATGCAAAGCTGACTGAATATGTAAACATGCTAAAATATTGATAAAGTGTTTAAACTGAACTTAACTATAATACATACGCCCAAATATAACCATGCAGGAAAAGCTGAAATGCAAGAGTAATCTGAAAATATACTGAAAGCTGAGAATAAACATAAACTAAAGGCCTATAGTACTTTACTGAAACTAATATTGTGGTAGAGTATTAATCGATATAAACCACGTGAGATAAACATAGAGTCTGATGTATATGCCCTATCGAGAGGACCCAATATACCTTGCCAGGGTATAAAGTCATGCCGATGTGATCACTAGTTCTGAGGGGCTACATAACCTATGATGGAACGTAGTTCTGGGACTTGATGGTACACTGAACCCTAGCCCAACTCAGTGATAAACGCTACTCCCAAACTGAATACTACCAGCTCATTAAAACTGAGGTTCTGAATTTTTGAGACAGAACTAGCTAGTCTGAAATCACTATTTTTCTAAAAATTGTAGTAGGCTAAAAACTAGCTAGTTTCTGCTTTTAAACTCCAACTGATCGTCTAGGTTACATTTTTGGAGAAAACCATTACTTTAGGAAATACTGCAAATTAGGGATAAACTTATAATTTCTCAATTCATGGTGAAAACTCATGCAAATCATTAAAATATATTATAATTCATATAACATAGGATACAAATCATGTAGTAATCGTAAAGACTAAATACTGGAATAATTCGCATAATTGGATAGGATCCCTAATCTTAAAAACCATGAATATTTGAAGAAAGACTGGAATTTTGGGCATAAGGGTGAACTAAACCCTTACTGAATACCCACATACCTGGTAGAAGAAGATTCTTCAAGAAAATCTAAAGTTAAAGCTTGGAGGAGAAAGCCCTTGGTCTGAAACTTGAAAAAGAACACTCTTTATCTTCATGAAACTGACTTGAGAGAAATCTGACTTTGTTTGGGGGGGTTTGACTTAATAAAATAAGCCTAAGGCTATTTATAGTCGAATTTAATTTAAGAAGGAAAGGTCTAAAATACCCTTGAGAACTAAATTAAAAACAGCTAAAAAATTTGCGACTCGGGTTCTATGGATAGGTTCCATGGTTCGTGGAAGCTTTCATGACTTATGGAACCTTGTCGTGGTCCCTAGGCCTTTTTCCTGATTGTGAGTTTGATAACATGAGCCAGGTTTACGGCTCGTGGAACCATCCATGACTCATGGAATTTTCTCGTGGTTCCTGAAGGATTTATGACCCTCAGGTTTGAGCTTCACAACACTAGTCCACGGTCTGTGGAAACTGGTCGTGGTTTCTGGACACTTGTTGGGCCTCTGGTCTGAGTTCCACGAGTGGAATACATGACTCATGGACTATTCCATGGTCTATGGTTCCAACTCATGAACTTGACCCCAAACTTGTGGGCCTCTAACTGAGTTCCATGGAGGCTTTCCACAACCCGTGAACCCTTCCACGGTCCATGAAAACCATCTGTGGTTCTGACTAAGATTTGGAAAATTTTATTTTCTTAATTTTTCTAAGTTGGTTCTAGGCTTAGAATTTCTAGGGTGTTACACTGAGCCACATCCTTGAGCTGATAAGAGGCTAGCTCAACACTGTCAATACCAGTCACATGCATCACCTCCAGAATCTTCGTCACCTCATCAATGAAATTTTGTGGGTCCTCACTAATCTTAGACCTCAAAAACTCTGGCGGGTTCATATGGATGATGTCTTTAACTCTAGCAATAGTTTTCCCATGATTTGGGTTAGCATAAATAGGCACCTGTTGATTATCCTGGTGGGTCACAGCTTGTGCCAATAGTTGGATGGCATCCCTAAACTCTGAATTTGTTACCTTATGGTCTGAAACTGGAGGATTAGCATTACGGGCTTTATCTCTTGGAGAAGGCATGATCTGAAATACATAAAGAATGGATTAGAGATGAGAAATAGAGTTAAACTCTATTGCCCGATAAAGAAAATAAAAAAAGTGAAGTTTTTCCTATAACGTCGTGTAGCCTCCCCCTCATAAGTGTGGCACGCTTCACACCCATGAAAAAGACTCTAGTTAATGCAACTTTCAGACATCCTAGGACTCTTGAACCCGATACTCTGATACCAAGTTTGTCACAACCTAAGACTACACTCTTGACGTAACATGGGACCTGAGACCACAAGTGATCCCAAGCTAACCCTTGGCCTTAGCATGACTTTAACATAAATAACATTAACAAATAAATATAGCAGACGCTTACTGAATTGGTGAACAAGCTACGTCTGATATAGAAAATACATCTGAAAATAAAGAGTCTGAAGCACTGAATATAACTATATATCTATGTCTGATAAGCCTCTAAATTGATAATATGAGCTGATTGGACAAGACCCCAGCTAACTGTAAGTACTGAAAGAAAGACATAAAGTTAAGTAAAACTCACAAACTAGTCCTCGAAGGATGAGGACTCACCAACTCTGACTAGAAATCCTGCTAGGTCTAGCCACGAGTCTAGGAGCAATCACATGAATCTACATCATAATAAGATGCAGCATAAAGAGGTATGTGATCACTACTATCTAATGTACTAAGTATGTGAGATGTTCATAATTCGTGATAAAACATGCTTAAAACATACTTAAAGCTAAAATCATGCAATAGTAGTAAAATCTGTAATGTAATGACTCAAAGCAATATCTTAAGCTTAAAACATATTTATAGTCGTAAGTCATAAGTAGTAAGTCCAAAACCTGAAAGCATTGAGTCACATACATTTGAGTACTTAAAACCATTTTTGTGGGAGATTTTTGTAATCGACATAGACCATGTGAGCTATATGAAATCCAACTTTTGTACCCTAGTTGGCAGAGCTATCTTGTACCTAGTTGGGGTATTAGACCATTTTAGAGTGGAACCACTATCGTGTGCTCATTGGGATAAATAATCTACGGTGGCAATATAATTCTGGACTTGGGTTATTTGAACCCTCATCAGCTCGATGCTAAATACTACTCCCAAAATATACATAAAGTTCATCCTTATATTGTGATATATCTAGATGTCAAAACTGGCATGTGTACATATCTGGATGTCATGCTACTTGTAAAATCATAAGTCTTGAAAGCATAGTTCTATCACGACCCGATTTCTCGGTCATGATGGCACTTACAACCCCCAGTAGGTGAACCAATCCCCGTAGCCCAGAACAGCTAGTAATGGGCTACTATCTAACAAATAAGAGAACAAGACGAATAGAACAGATAAAAGGACTATAAATATATACATATGCGGAAACTAAACCAAACCCCAAGACCTGGTATCATAGTATAGAGCCAACTACATACATGGAGTGCAAATAAACCAAAACTATATATACAGATGTCTCTGAATGGTAATAGAGTACATGAAGCAAAAGATAAACTAAAGCTAAGCTCCGATCGCCAAGAGCTCACCCTCAGCCTGAAGTAGTCCTCAACAGATCTCCAAGCACAAATCACAGTGACCTAACGACGATGGCCCACGCTAGGATCTGCACCCAAAGATGCAGGGGGTAAGGATGAGCACCAAATGCGAAGCATAAGGTACCCAGTAGGTATCATAGGCCGACTAGGCACATATAAGATAAAAGCGTAGTAATAGACAGAATAGAAGCAAGCAGTCACAGAAATCAACGAAAGGTACACAGGAACTAGCCTAGAGGCAAATCAACAGAACCACATGTTAGGCCAGTAAGAAAAATATACACACCATAGGCACAGGTGAAAGTAAGGAGTAACGCACCTGGGGTCCTTGCAATAACAGTGTATACATAATAAGTTTACGAAATGAACAGTATACCTGTAACCTCAAGTGTAAGAAGAAGAGAGAAAGAGTAATGATAAGCATGCTCAGAGACATGAATCAAACTCAACTAATCATATCAATCTCAAATCAAGAAACTAACAGTCTAGCAGTAACCAATCTCATACTTATCCATAATAGAGAACAATTCTGTAAGTAAATAGCAAAAGTCTACCTACAGTCCCCCGGCCGCCCATACAACGAGGAACAAAACAAGTGAAAACAAACCCTCCGCATCCCATACACCGGACGCGTTACAATCAACAAACAACAAACAAGCGGTGGGAGCCTCAAACAATGAATGATATTATGCATGAAGATCTCAAGTGAAATGGTATCTCTGTATGTACCTCCTCCGGCGCCGATCCGGCCCAGCAGGTAGGTTCCATGGAAGGACACTGCCTGTATACCTCTACTCCACCGTATACCCCTCCTCCGGCACACGCAGCCCGTAGCCCCTGGCCCGGATGGCAAGGTCCATGGAGGTCCCAGACCCCATACTAAAACTCAGTATCAACACATGTCGTCCGGAAGCAAGTCCGGTATCAAAGTAGAGACCCAATCTCGAATATGCATGCCCAGACCTTGTCCAGGACAAAAGTAGTAGGAAAATATCTCAAAAAAAACCCCTCCAAGGGTGCCCGGGCATAACCGGGTCTAAACAGTAGAAAGTCATCTCAGGTGCTCGGTCCGATCGAGGCTAAAAATCATCTCAAGTAGCAAGAAAACGCAACTAGCACCTCGGCCCTGCCGAGTCTAGCGTAGTAGTAAAACTGGTGTTTTAAAACATAATTTTACTTCCTTTTACCCAGGAATATTCACAAGTTAAATCAAACAATTTCCAAATTATTTTAATCAAAAACGGGCCCCCCGGGCCATGCAAGGTTTAGAAAATGGTGCCAGTAGGCCCGAAGCCCAAACCGTAGTAAAACCTGTATAAAACCTCTTTTTATGCATGAAAATGGTATGATCAAACACAATAGCTGCCCAGCAGCTCACAATCAACCTATTGACCCTGCACAGGCCCACAGCTACTCAGCAAGCATAACCAGCCTAGAAGGATAATTCTATGCCCGGGACTCGCGGACATTCCCAAAATCCCACTTCTATGTTCCAGAGTCAACAAGGCCTCACAGGACCGCAAGGGTAAATAAAATATATCGGCAAACTACAAGCAATGGAGGAACAAAAGTAGGCGGACATGAATAAAGCGGTCGAGGTCTGTTGTACCAACCTAATAAACCAACCCAAGGATGCCCATTAATACAATTTTATTCTATATATGCGGAGTCTAGGAAAAATAAACCGTAACCTACCTGTCGTCCGATGACAAGCTTGAACCTCTCCGAAAAACCTCCAACACGAAATCAAACTCGGACTCGGGCTTGAATAACTTGACGTCGATAATTAATTTTTTTAATATTAACAGAAACGATTTCTATGTGCAGCAAGCCATATTTGGACCCTCCACTTATGTTTAATGGAAGAAAAATATATATTTGCCTACCTTTAGCATTAAATGCTAAAGTAGCTTAATAAAATAATAGCATAAGCCATGAATTAGGCACCTAGCAGCTACAATATGTTGGCTGCTTTGCCTCACCTCCACGTGTTGTGGAGGTGGCAACATCTTAATCATTTTCAGCCCGTTATGTATGTATTCGGGTATTGAATAAATTCGTGGTAAAATAAATATAATATTTTAAATATACCATAATTCATAGAAAATTATTTCAAACAAAACCTACTATATTATAATAATAATTTTCAACATAACTAAATTTACTATCTCCGTTAAATATTACAATGTATAAAAACCTTATAAAATAAATACATATACAATTATAACGTAACAAAATATTCTTCATAAACCTTTAAAATATTTTGAAAAGACAATAATAATATAATTTTTAC